>JAMPIV010010558.1:0-67278 GCA_024509875.1 Oreohelix idahoensis | reverse complement strand
GTTGGTGTGTATAGAATGTTTGTGCTTAGTAGATTGTTGAGTGGCTCTGTAGCTGTTGAGTGGTGCTGTATAAGAATGTTTGTATTAATACAGCTGTTGAGTTGGTGCTGTAATAGAATGTTCACATTCTGTAGCTGTTGAGTGGTACCGTATAGAGTGTTTGTGTTCTGTAGCTGTTGAGTGGTACCGTATAGAGTGTTTGTGTTCTGAAGCTGTTGAGTGGTACCGTATAGAGTGTTTGTGTTCTGTAGCTGTTGAGTGGTGCTGTATAAAATGTTTGTGTTCTGTAGCTGTTGAGTGGTGCTGTATAGAATGTTTGTGTTCTGTAGCTGTTGAGTGGTGCTGTATAGAATGTTCGTGTTCTGTAGCCGTTGAGTGGTGCTGTATAGAGTTTTTCTGTTCTGTAGCTGTTTAGTGGTGCTGAATAGAATGTTTGTGGTCTTTAGCTGTTGAGTGGTGCTGTATAGAATGTTTGTGTTCTGTAGCTGTTGCGTGGTGCTGTATAAAATGTTTGTGTTCTGTAGCTGTTGAGTGGTGCTGTATAGAACGTTCGTGTTCTGTAGCTGTTAAGTGGTGCTGTATAGAATGTTTTGTGTTCTGTAGCTGTTGAGTTGGTGCTTGTATTGGATGTTTATGTTCTGTAGCCGTTGAGTGGTGCTGTATAGAATGTTTGTGTTCTGTAGCTGTTGAGTGGTGCTGTATAGAATGTTTGTGTTCTGTAGCTGTTGAGTGGTGCTGTATAGAATGTTTGTGTTCTGTAGCTGTTGAGTGGTGCTGTATAGAATGTTTGTGTTCTGTAGCTGTTGAGTGGTGCTGTATAGAATGTTTGTGTTCTGTAGCTGTTGAGTGGTGCTGTATAAAATGTTTGTGTTCTGTAGCTGTTGAGTGGTGCTGTATAGAATGTTTGTGTTCTGTAGCTGTTGAGTGGTGCTGTATAGAATGTTTGTGGTCTGTAGCTGTTGAGTGGTGCTGTATACAATGTTTGTGTTCTGTAGCTGTTGAGTGCTGCTGTATAGAATAATTGTGTTCTGTAGCAGTTGAGTGGTGCTGTATAGAATGTTTGTGTTCTGTAGCTGGTGAGTGGTGCTGTATAGAATGTTTGTGTTCTATAGCTGTTGACTGGTGCTGTATAGAATGTTTGTGTTCTGTAGCTGTTGAGTGGTGCTGTACAGAATGTTTGTGTTCTATAGCTGTTGAGTGGTGCTGTATAGAATGTTTGTGTTCTATAGCTGATGAGGGGTGCTGTATAGAATATTTGTGTTCTGTAGCTGTTAAATGGTGCTGTTTAAAATAATTGTGTTCTATAGCTGTTGAGTGGTGCTGTATAGAATGATTGTGCTCTGTAGCTGTTGAGTGATGCTGTATAGAATGTTTGTGTTCTGTAGCTGTTGAGTTGTGCTGTATAGAGTGTTTGTGTTCTGTAGCTGTTAAGTGGTGCTGTATAGAATGTTTGTGTTCTATAGCTGTTGAAAGGTGCTGTATAGAATGTTGGTGTTCTGAAACTGTTGAGTGGTGCTGTATAGAATGTTTGTGTTCTGTAGCTATTGAGTGGTGCTGAATAGAATGTTTGTGTTCTGTAGCTGTTGAGTGGTGCTGTATAGAATGTTTGTGTTCTGTAGATGTTGAGTGCTGCTGTATAGAATAATTGTGTTCTGTAGCTGTTGAGTGGTGCTGAAAAGAATGTTTGTGTTCTGTAGCTGTTGAGTGGTGCTGTATAGAATGTTTGTGTTCTGTAGCTGTTGAGTTGTGCTGTATGGAATGTTTGTGTTCTGTAGCTGTTGAGTGGTACTGTATAGAATGTTTGTGTTCTATAGCTGTTGAGTTGTGCTGTATATAATATTTAGGTTCTATAGCTGTTGAGTGGTGCTGTATAGAATGTCTGTGTTATGTAGCTGTTGAGTGGTGCTGAATAGAATGTTTGTGTTCTGTAGCTGTTGAGTGGTGCTGTATAGAATGTTTGTGTTCTGTAGCTGTTGAGTTGTGCTGTATAGAATGTTTGTGTTCTATAGCTGTTGAGTGGTGCTGTGTAGAATGTTTGGGTTCTGTAGCTGTTGAGTGGTGCTGTATAGAATGTTTGTGTTCTGTAGCTCTTGAGTGGTGCTGTATAGAGTGTTTGTGTTCTGTGGCTGTTGGGTGGTGCTGCAAAGAATGTTTGTGTTCTATAGCTGTTGAGTGGTGCTGTATAGAATGTTTGTGTTCTGTAGCTGGTGAGTGCTGCTGTATAGAATGTTTGTGTTCTGTAGCTGTTGAGTGGTGCTGTATAGAATGTTTGTGTTCTGTTGGTCTTGAGTGGTGTTGTATAGAATGTTTGCGGTCTATAGCTGTTGAGTGGTGCTGTATAGAGTGTTTAATTATGTAGCCGTTGAGTGGTGTTGTATAGTATGTTTGTCCTCTGTAGCTGTTGAGTGGTGCTGCTGTAGCTGTGAGTGGTGCTGTATAGAATGTTTGTGTTCTGATAGCTGTTGATGTGTTGCTGTATAAAATGTTTGTGTTTTCTGTAGCTGTTGAGTGGTGCTGTATAAAATGTTTGGGGTCTGTAGCTGTTGAGTGTTGCTGTATAGAATGTTTGTGGTCTGTAAGCTGTATAGATGTTTGTGTTCTATAGCTGGTAATTTGCTGTATTAAAAATAATTGTGTTCTGTAGCTGTTGAGTGGTGCTGTATAGAATGTTTGTGTTCTGTAGCTGTTGAGTGGTGCTGTATAGAATGTTTGTGTTCTGTAGCTGTTGAGTGGTGCTGTATAGAATGTTTGTGTTCTGTAGCTGTTGAGTGGTGCTGTATAGAATGTTTGTGTTCTATAGCTGTTGAGTGGTGCTGTATAGAATGTTTAGGTTCTATAGCAGTTGATTGGTGTGCTGTATAGAATGTTTGTGTTCTGTAGCTGTTGAGTGGTGCTGTATAGAATGTTTGTGTTCTGTAGCTTTAAATTGTAGTGGTGCTGTATAGAATGTTTGTGTTCTATAGCTGTTGAGTGGTGCTGTATAGAATGTTTGTGTTCTGTAGCTGTTGAGTGGTGCTGTATAGAATGTTTGTGTTCTGTAGCTGTTGAGTGGTGCTGTATAGAATGTTTGTGTTCTGTAGCTGTTGAGTGGTGCTGTATAGAATGTTTGTGTTCTGTAGCTGTTGAGTGGTGCTGTATAGAATGTTTGTGTTCTATAGCTGTTGAGTGGTGCTGTATAGAATGTTTGTGTTCTATAGCTTGTTGAGGAGTGTGCTGTAATATAATGTTTGTGTTCTGTAGCTGTTGAGTGGTGCTGTATAGAATGTTTGTGTTCTGTAGCTGTTGAGTGGTGCTGTATAGAATGTTTGTGTTCTGTAGCTGTTGAGTGGTGCTGTATAGAATGTTTGTGTTCTGTAGCTGTTGAGTGGTGCTGTATAGAATGTTTGTGTTCTGTAGCTGTTGAGTGGTGCTGTATAGAATGTTTGTGTTCTGTAGCTGTTGAGTGGTGCTGTATAGAATGTTTGTGTTCTGTAGCTGTTGAGTGGTGCTGTATAGAATGTTTGTGTTCTGTAGCTGTTGAGTGGTGCTGTATAGAATGTTTGTGTTCTGTAGCTGTTGAGTGGTGCTGTATAGAATGTTTGTGTTCTGTAGCTGTTGAGTGGTGCTGTATAGAATGTTTGTGTTCTGTAGCTGTTGAGTCGTGGTGTATCGAATGTTTGTGTTCTGTAGCTGTTGAGTGGTGCTGTATAGAATGTTTGTGTTCTGTAGCTGTTGAGTGGTGCTGTATAGAATGTTTGTGTTCTGTAGCTGTTGAGTGGTGCTGTATAGAATGTTTGTGTTCTGTAGCTGTTGAGTGGTGCTGTATAGAATGTTTGTGTTTGTAGCTGTTTGAGTGGTGCTGTATAGTTGTTTGTGTTCTGTAGCTGTGGAGCGGTGCTGTATAGAGCGTTTGGGTTCTGTCGCTGTTGAGTGGTGCTGTATGAATGTTTGTGTTCTGTAGCTACAGTGTGCTGGTATGAATGTTTGTGTTCTGTAGCTGTTGAATGGTGCTTATAAAAATGTTTGTGTTCTGTATCTGTTGATGGTGCTGTATAAGTGTTTGTGTTCTGTAGCATGTTGGTGGTGCTGTATAGAAATGTTTGTGTTCTGTAGCTGTTGAGTTGTCTGCTATAAAAATGTTTTTGTGTTCTGTAGATGTTGAGTAGGGGTGATTTATGTGGCTTATAGAATGTTTTGTGTTCTGTAGCTGTAGTGGTGCTGTTAGAATTTTGTAGTTCTGTAGCTGTTGAGTGGTGCTGTATAGACTTTTGTGTTCTTTGTGCTTGACTGTTACTGGTTGTCGTCTAAAGAATCCGTTTGTGAGATGGATGCCTGTTAAGTGGTGTACAATATCCATGTTTTGTGTTCTAGCTTTTGAGTGGTGCTGTAACAGAATGTGTTTGATTATGTAGCCCATGTAGCATTAAATGTTTGTGTTCTAATAGCCGATTGATCTGGTGCTTTATAGAATGTTTGTGTTCATAGACTGTTGTACGTGGTGTCTGTATAGAATGTTCACAGTTCTGTAATTGCTGTTGAAAATTGCACGGTATGATATTGAGTTTGTAGCTGTGTTGAGTGGATGCAATATAGAAATGTTTGGCAATGTAGCTGTTGAGTGGTGCTGTAAAGAATGTTTGTGTTCTGTACTCTGCCGCATTGGTGCTGTAAGAATGTTCTTTAGTTCATACTTTGAGTGGTTCGTCATAAGAACTTTTGTGTTGGCTGAAGCTATTGAGTGTTGTAATAGAAGTGGAGTGTTCGATAGCCTCTTGGGTGGTGCTGTAATAGAATGTTTGTGTTCTGGTAGCTGTTGAGTGGTGACTGTACAGAATGTTCAGTGTGTTCATGTAGCTGTTGAGTGGTCTGTATAGAGATGTATGTGTATTCTGTAGCTGAGGAGTGGTCTCTGTATAGAATGTTTGTGTTCTGTAGCTGTTAAGTGGGTTCTGTATAAAATGAAATGTGTTCTATAGGGACATTGTGGAAGCGTTGAAGGCAGTTATAATGTTTGTGCTCTGTAGCTGTATTTAATGTAGCCATGAAATGTTTTTGTTCCGTGGTAGCTACTCAGTGTGCTGTATAGAATGTTTGTGTTCTATAGCTGTTTGAGTGGTGCTGTATAGAATGTTTGGTTCTGTATAGCTGTTGATGGTGCTGTATAGAATGTTTTTGTTTCTGTAACTGCTGAGTGGTGCGGTATAGAATGTTTGTGTTCTGTTGCTGGTGAGTGGTACTGTCTGGAATGTTTGTGTTCTGAAGCTGTTTGAGTGGTGCTGTATTAGGAATGTTTTGGTTCTGTAGCTGTTGAGTGGTGCTGTATAGAACTTAATTGTGTTCTATTTAGCTGTTGAGTGGTGCTGAAAAGAATGTTTGTGTTCTGTAGCTGTTGAGTGGTGCTTCCGTATAGAATGTTCGTGTTATGTAGCTGTTGAGTTCCTTGTGCTGTATAGAATGTTTGTGTTGGTCTGTACGCTGTTTGCTGAGTGGTGCTGTATAGAATGTTTGTGTTCTTTGGTTTATATGCTGTTGAGTGGTCTGTATAGAATATAAGCATAGGTTCTATAGCTGTTGAAGTGATGCTGTATAGAATCGAATACGACTGTGTTATGTAAGCTGTTGAGTGGTGCTGAAAGAATGTTTGTGTTTCTGTAGACTGTTGAGTGGTGCTGTATAGAATTCTTTGTGTCTGTAGCTGTTGAGTTGTGTGTATCATGAATGTTTGTGTTCTATAGCTGTTGAGTGGTGTGTGTCCAATGTTATCAGTTCTGTAGCTGTTGAGGTCAGTGCTGTATAAATGTTTGTTTGCCTGTAGCTGCTTGAGTGGTTGCTGATAGAGTGTTTGTGTTCTGTGGCTATGTTGGGTGGTGCTGCAAAGAATGTTTGGCGAGTTCTATAGCTGTTGAGTGGTGCTGTATAGAATGTTGGTGTGTTCTGTAACTGGTGAGTGGCTGTATAGAATGTTTGTGTTTCTGTAGCTGGTTGAGTGGTGCTGTAATAGAATGTTTTATGTGTTCTGTTGGTCTTGAGTGGTGCTGTATAGAATGTTTTGCGGTCTATATCTGTTTGAGTGGTGCTGTATAGAATGTTTGTGGTATGTAGCCTTGTTGAGTGGTGCTGTATAGAATGTTTGTCCCCTCTGTAGCTGTTTGAGTGGTGCTGAAAGAATGTTTTCTGTGTTTCTACAGCGGTTGAGTGGTGCTGTATAGAATGTTTGTGTTCTGTAGCTGTTGTGTAGTGTGCTGTATAGAGTGTTTGTGTTCTGTAGTGTTGAGTGGTGCTGTATAGAATGTTTGTGTTCTGTAGCTGTGAGTGGTGCTGTATAGGAATGTTTGTGTTTTCTGTAGCTGTTGAGGTGGGTGCAGTATAGAATGTTTGTGTTCTGTAGCTGTTGAGTGGTGCTGTATAGAATGTTTGTGTTCTGTAGCTGTTCAGTGGTGCTGTATAAAATATTTGTGTTCTGTAGCTGTTGAGTTGTGCTGTATAGAATGTTTGTGTTCTGTAGCTGTTGAGTGGTGCTGTATAGAATGTTTGTGTTCTGTAGCTGTTGAGTGGTGCTGTATAGAATGTTTGTGTTCTATAGCTGTTGAGTGGTGCTGTATAGAATGTTTGTGTTCTGTAGCTGTTGAGTGGTGCTGTATAGAATGTTTGTGTTCTGTAGCTGTTGAGTGGTGCTGTATAGAGTGTTTGTGTTCTGTGGCTGTTGGGTGGTGCTGCAAAGAATGTTTGTGTTCTATAGCTGTTGAGTGGTGCTGTATAGAATGTTTGTGTTCTGTAGCTGTTGAGTGGTGCTGTATAGAATGTTTGTGTTCTGTAGCTGTTGAGTGGTGCTGTATAGATGTATTTAGGGGTCTGTAGCATCTTGAGTGGTGTTGTATAGAATGTTTGTGTTCTGTAGCTGTTGAGTGGTGCTGTATAGATTTGTTTTAATTAGTTGTTGAGTGGGATGTTGTAAGAATTGTTTGTCCTCTGTAGCTGTTGAGTGGTGCTGTATAGAATGTTTGTGTTCTGTAGCTGTTGAGTGGTGCTGTATAGAATGTTTGTGTTCTGTAGCTGTTGAGTGGTGCTGTATAGAGTGTTTGTGTTCTGTAGCTGTTGAGTGGTGCTGTATAGAATGTTTGTGTTCTGTAGCTGTTGAGTGGTGCTGTATAGAATGTTTGTGTTCTGTAGCTGTTGCGTGGTGCTGTATAGAATGATTGTGTTCTGTAGCTGTTGAGTGGTGCTGTATAGAATGTTTGTGTTCTGTAGCTGTTGAGTGGTGCTGTATAGAATGTTTGTGTTCTGTAGCTGTTGAGTGGTGCTGTATAGAATGTTTGTGTTCTGTAGCTGTTGAGTGGTGCTGTATAGAATGTTTGTGTTCTGTAGCTGTTGAGTGGTGCTGTATAGAATGTTTGTGTTCTGTAGCTGTTGAGTGGTGCTGTATAGAGTTTTTCTGTTCTGTAGCTGTTGAGTGGTGCTGTATATAATGTTTGTGTTCTGTAGCTGTTGAGTGGTGCTGTATAGAATGTTTGTGTTCTGTAGCTGTTGAGTGGTGCTGTATAGAATGTTTGTGTTCTGTAGCTGTTGAGTGGTGCTGTATGGAGTGTTTGTGTTCTGTAGCTGTTGAGTGGTGCTGTATAGAATGTTTGTGTTCTGTAGCTGTTGAGTGGTGCTGTATAGAATGTTTGTGTTCTGTAGCTGTTGAGTGGTGCTGTATAGAATGTTTGTGTTCTGTAGCTGTTGAGTGGTGCTGTATAGAATGTTTGTGTTCTGTAGCTGTTGAGTGGTGCTGTATAGAATGTTTGGGTTCTGTAGCTGTTGAGTGGTGCTGTATAGAATGTTTGTGTTCTGTAGCTGTTGAGTGGTGCTGTATAGAATGTTTGTGTTCTGTAGCTGTTGAGTGGTGCTGTAAAGAATGTTTGTGTTCTGTAGCTGTTGAGTGGTGCTGTATAGAATGTTTGTGTTCTGTAGCTGTTGAGTGGTGCTGTATAGAATGTTTGTGTTCTGTAGCTGTTGAGTGGTGCTGTATAGAATGTTTGTGTTCTGTAGCTGTTGAGTGGTGCTGTATAGAAGGTTTGTGTTCTGTAGCTGTTGAGTGGTGCTGTATAGAATGTTTGTGTTCTGTAGCTGTTGAGTTGTGCTGTATGGAATGTTTGTGTTCTGTAGCTGTTGAGTGGTGCTGTATAGAATGTTTGTGTTCTGTAGCTGTTGAGTGGTGCTGTATAGAATGTTTGTGTTCTGTAGCTGTTGAGTGGTGCTGTATAGAATGTTTGGGTTCTGTAGCTGTTGAGTGGTGCTGTATAGAATGTTTGTGTTCTGTAGCTGTTGAGTGGTGCTGTATAGAATGTTTGTGTTCTGTAGCTGTTGAGTGGTGCTGTATAGAATGTTTGTGTTCTGTAGCTGTTGAGTGGTGCTGTATAGAATGTTTGTGTTCTGTAGCTGTTGAGTGGTGCTGTATAGAATGTTTGTGTTCTGTAGCTGTTGAGTGGTGCTGAATAGAATGTTTGTGTTCTGTAGCTGTTGAGTGGTGCTGTATAGAATGTTTGTGTTCTGTAGCTGTTGAGTGGTGCTGTATAGAGTGTTTGTGTTCTGTAGCTGTTGAGTGGTGCTGTATAGAATGTTTGTGTTCTGTAGCTGTTGAGTGGTGCTGTATAGAATGTTTGTGTTCTGTAGCTGTTGAGTGGTGCTGTATAGAATGTTTGTGTTCTGTAGCTGTTGAGTGGTGCTGTATAGAATGTTTGTGTTCTGTAGCTGTTGAGTGGTGCTGTATAGAATGTTTGTGTTCTATAGCTGTTGAGTGGTGCTGTATAGAATGTTTGTGTTCTGTAGCTGTTGAGTGGTGCTGTATAGAATGTTTGTGTTCTGTAGCTGTTGAGTGGTGCTGTATAGAATGTTTGTGTTCTGTAGCTGTTGAGTGGTGCTGTATAGAATGTTTGTGTTCTGTAGCTGTTGAGTGGTGCTGTATAGAATGTTTGTGTTCTGTAGCTGTTGAGTGGTGCTGTATAGAATGTTTGTGTTCTATAGCTGTTGAGTGGTGCTGTATAGAATGTTTGTGTTCTATAGCTGTTGAGTGGTGCTGTATAGAATGTTTGTGTTCTGTAGCTGTTGAGTGGTGCTGTATAGAATGTTTGTGTTCTATAGCTGTTGAGTGGTGCTGTATAGAATGTTTGTGTTCTGTAGCTGTTGAGTGGTGCTGTATAGAATGTTTGTGTTCTGTAGCTGTTGAGTGGTGCTGTATAGAATGTTTGTGTTCTGTAGCTGTTGAGTGGTGCTGTATAGAATGTTTGTGTTCTGTAGCTGTTGAGTGGTGCTGTATAGAATGTTTGTGTTCTGTAGCTGTTGAGTGGTGCTGTATAGATTGTTTGTGTTCTGTAGCTGTTGAGTGGTGCTGTATAGAATGTTTGTGTTCTGTAGCTGTTGAGTGGTGCTGTATAGAATGTTTGTGTTCTGTAGCTGTTGAGTGGTGCTGTATAGAATGTTTGTGTTCTGTAGCTGTTGAGTGGTGCTGTATAGAATGTTTGTGTTCTGTAGCTGTTGAGTGGTGGCTGTTATGAGTGTTTGTGTTCTGTAGCTGTTGAAGTGGTGCTGTATTAAGAATGTTTGTGTTCGTATAGCTGTTGAGTGGTGCGTATAGAATGTTTGTGTTCTGTAGCTGTTGACTTGCTGTATGTGAATGTTTGTGTTTCTATACTGTTGAGTGGTGCTCGTATAGAATGTTTGTGATTCTACTGTTGAACCCTGGGTGTGTATACAATGTATGTGCTCTGTACATGTTGAGTGGTGCTGTATAAATGTTTTGATGTTGACTGACCTGTATTAGTGCTCTTATAGTGTTTGTGTTATAATTGCTGTTGAGAATGGTGCTTGTATTACTGTTCGGGACCCCAGTCACTGTCTGATCAGTTGAAGATAACATAGCATTAACTCAACTTTGAATACGACCTAGTTGATAAATATGCGTTTTGAGTTTTAATAGAAAAGTCCTCGGTTTAGTAATTATCATACTTTTGTAGATCACCAACGTACATGGGTAGATTTCCGGAATACTACAACTTAACGATAATGTCTAACTTTAACCCTTGTACGATACATTATGTGTAATCACATGTTTCATATTAAAATTCGACCCTTCTACTGAGAGTCTGGTCTGATCAAGTTGATTAGTTCCTTGGGCAGTGTGAATGCAAATGTCCTTTGGCATTAAATCATCACTGGCTAACTAGAATAGCACCCCGTACAACTCAGTTTAATACGATACAAAGACCGTGTAGATTTTGACGACTCAAAATATTTAACTATACTTCATACCATGCAATACACTTTTCCTCAACTACATGGGAACAAAACGTCACATCAACTGCTGTACGTGTAAGAGTTCTCATTATTTCATAAACACATGTTCACAATCTCTATCTTTCTGGTTCAGTTCTGTTAACGGCAATGTCCCTTTGGGCATAGTCTAAAACTAGACTACTTCTAGTTGTTCCTACAATGAGGCTTAACTAGACTACTCCCGTCGGCCAATAGCCTTTTGCACTAGACTTAACTATCCTGCTAGTTCTGCAATACACTTATTATGCTAGGCTTACGTCTACTGCTAGTCGTCTAATATCCGTTACACTAGGCTTACGCTTGCCGCTAGCTGTACAATATCCATCTATACTAGTCTTACACTCTTGCTAGTAACATAATGTTCCTTTGGCATACCACGCCAGGCTAATCTGCCATAATTATGCAAACTGCGTTATTCATAAGACGACTTACGTTTGGTTCAAGAAATACACTGTCCAATTGGCTTCCCAGCCACACAATTAATAAGTGGTCGTACCACACAATATAAGTGGCAATGGCCACACTTCTGAAACACACTGCCGTTCGGGTCAAATCCCACAAGTCGAATGACCTTACAAAGACATACGCGTCATGCATAGTGATATGCATACTACGTCGTTAATATATATTCAATTGCGATGTTCCATGGTGCAGCAATCCGAGTGTGATCAAAACTCGAATGCTTGCTGCGAATGCATCGACATCGGTCGATGAGATATATCTTCTATGCTTTCGTCATCGACATCGGTCGAAGTGTTCCATGATATTCGTTTGAAGTGTTCCATGATACAGTCATTCGGATCGTGCACAAATCCAAATGCCTGTAGACATGAAACAATCATCGACATCAGTCGCGGAGATATAATCATTTGAGGAATGCGCCATGCTGCAGACATGAAGCAATCCTCAACAGTGCTGAATAGAATGTTTGTGTTCTGTAGCTTTTGAGTGGTGCTGTATAGAATGTTTGTGTTCTGTAGCTGTTGAGTGGTGCTGTATAGAGTGTTTGCTTTCTGTAGCTGTTGAGTGGTGCTGTATAGAATGTTTGTGTTCTATAGCTGTTGAGTGGTGCTGTATAGAATGTTTGTGTTCTGAAGCTGTTGAGTGGTGCTGAATAGAATGTTTGTGTTCTGTAGCTTTTGAGTGGTGCTGTATAGTATGTTTGTGTTCTATAGCTGTTGAGTGGTGCTGTATAGAATGTTTGTGTTCTGTAGCTGTTGAGTTGTGCTGTATAGAATGTTTGTGTTATGTAGCTGTTGAGTGGTGCTGTATAGAATGTTTGTGTTCTGTAGCTGGTGAGTGGTGCTGTATAGAATGTTTGTGTTCTGTAGCTGTTGAGTTGTGCTGTATGGATGGTTTGTGTTATGTAGCTGTTGAGTGGTGCTGTATAGAATGTTTGTGTTCTGTAGCTGGTGAGTGGTGCTGTACAGAATGTTTGTGTTCTGTAGCTGGTGAGTGGTGCTGTATAGAATGTTTGTGCTCTGTAGCTGTTGAGTGGTGCTGTATAGAATGTTTGTGAATGTTGGGGAGCCTATCAATAGCTTTCTTCTTTCTGTGGAGAGTTATGGCCAAATGAGCAGCACATGCTGAATTGTCTCATATGGATGTGTACAGTTACGGTAACTAGGTTTATGTGTGAGGTTTAATTTGTTTAAATGCTTGTTGAGTCTGGTGTCTTCTGTTCTTTGTTTTATAATGAACAAACGTAACAAACACATAATTTCTTCTCTGAGCTATTTTGCTCAGGAATCGGCAACATTTAGTAAAGACAGGGCCACTATCACAAGATGGCATGTACTCAAGTGTCACACTTTTGATTAACATTAAGTGTTTTAGGCCATCAAAAAAAATGTCCATACAACATGTCTTGTTTTATTTGTAAGTAAGCTGTCCTAAGAGAAAATAAAATATTATTCCTACCTACAAAGTCACAACAAAATAATCTTGATTACTGTAAGCAGCAATGTCTCAATGAAACATTAAAAAAATGGTACATGAGCCAAAAACTTCATGAACACACAATGCTGAAAATTTTTCTAAACCATAACAGTCTGAAAAATGTCAATAACTGTTAACCATGATATGACATTTCAGAATCAGTTAGAAATATGACTGAATCCATCTGATAGCTCTTTACAAGTAGAGGGAGAATTGTACATCAAGGTCAACAACTGATGACAAAAACCAGAAACGTTTAAGTGGAACAAACGATGACAAGAAGGCGCTGGCTATGGATAGGGCACAGACTGAAGAAATCTGCTGATGGCATTACAAGACAGTCCCTTTTCTGAAATCACAAGGGTAAGAGGAATAGAGGCAGACCTAAGAACACAAGGAGAAGAGAACTGATGATGGAGAAGAGAACTGGTGATGGAGAAAAGAACTGGTGATGGAGAAGAGAACTGGTGATAGAGAAGAGAACTGGTGATGAAAATGAAAATTATGAGAAAAACGTGGACATTGAACAGACAGCACGTGACAAGAGCAATTGGCACGTGTTTGTTGGAGGCTGATGCTCCTTTGTGAGCTAAAGTGCATTAATTGATTAATTAATTAATTGATTGATTGATTGATTGATTGATTGATAGTAGTAAAATTTTAGTGAGATAAGAAGAGGAAAAAATTACTTATGAAGAACCCAACAGAATTTTATAAAACTTAAAATTCAATCGTCAGAAGATACCTTCAAATATCAACAAATAGAGGACAATATTGTTGGCTTATAAACCATGTCATATAATATATTTTTGTTCTGGTTAAAAGGAACCTCAGTTTATACATATTACCACACACCACATGGAAAAAAAAATAATAAAAACCTTGAGCTGTAGCCTCCGGATGGTGTAGTCAGCAAACACTTGGGTAGTTGTCAACTTGACTGTGATCTCACCAATTTTCATCTCACCATCTTCTGGCCAGTATCTCTCACATTTTTGCTGAAATTGTGATAACTTTATTCTTAGAATTACATCAGCTGTAGTGAGGTTTTGTACCAGCAACTTTAAGACAGCATCTCATACTGTCAGCATTTTAAAGTTAATAATAAATGTGATCAATTTAAAATCAAGTATTGTTTATCTATATTGTCACTGTTGTTAATCATGAATATATTCATTCAATGTTGGTTATCTTCATTCATTAATGCACTCTTCCTTCTCATCAACTGTGTTTTATAACCAATAATTGTTATTATCTATGTGGGTGAAATCTCAAAAAACAATAACCGGATCAGCTTCATAGATTTTGTATCAACTGACTGTCAATGCTCGTCAGAAGCAACAGAAAAATATCTGCATTATTAAAACCAGAATGTGTAACGAAGCAGCTGTCAGAAATACGACATATTCTCTGCAGTATCCTGAGTGTGTAATGTCTTATCTTCTATGTTTTGCTGCTTCACAAATTAAATATAAGCTTAAACATTTTTTCCAATGCATTAAAAAATAAAAATTATTTAAGTAAGGAGAGGACAAGTCAGAACTATTATATGGCTCTGAAACATGGAGAACAACAAAGACAACAACCAAACAGCTACAGACTTTCATAAATGGGTGCTTGCATAGAATAGAAGGATTAAAATGGTATGACAAGGTTACCAATGTGGAACTGATGACAAGAACTAGACAAGTGCCAGTGGAACAAGAGTTGAGAAGAAGACGATGGCGACAGATAGGACACACACTGAGGAAACCTGTTGATAGCATTACAAGGAAGTCCTTGTTCTGGAAACCCCAGGGCAAGAGAGGCAGAGGTAGACCAAGAAGCACATGGAGAAGAGAGCTGGAAACAGAGGTGAGAATGATGAGGAGAACGTGGAAAGAAGAGATGATGACACGTGACAGGAGGACTTGGCAAGTGTTTTTTGAAGGCCTATGCTCCTTTGGGAGTGGAGGGTTATGAATGAAGAAAGTATTCGATAGGGTACTGGAAGATGAGACAAGTTTGTATTTCAGAGCTGGCATTTGCCAATGATATTGCCCTGATTGCTAAATAAGAGTCATATCTTCAATACAACATGCAAGTTAGAATGAAGGAAGAGCTGGAGAAGAGAGTGTTGGTCATCAGCAGCTCTAAAACAAAAACCATGGTGATATCACATGTGGGAAGAAGGCATCAGATTACGCTGGGAGAACAAGTCGTGAACCAGGTCAAGCATTTTAAATCCCTTGGAGTGATAAATTGGAAAGGAGTCATCAAAGAAGAGTTAGCTACCCGAAGAGCATCAGCTGGGAGTCTTTTTCTGGCAATAAAGAGATGATTCTTCAGTAAAAGACAAGTTGGCAAGAAGATGAAGATGGCTGTATACCAATCCACCTATGTTCAAGCCTTGCCGTACAACCCACAAAAGCCAGATCCAAACCTCAGAAATTAGGCTTCTGAGGAAGGTGGTTGAAATAACAAGAAGAGACATGGTCCACAACCATACGATACTGCACGCCCTCAAAACCCAGCCACCGCAGACTCAAGTACAACAAACTCAACTCCGCGTAAGCTACCCCGTCAAGTATGGGAAACTAAGAGCCAGAGATCCAGACCTCTAGGTCGTGTCTTTTTTTTTTTTTAATTTCCTCGCATGAGGTTGCATATATTTTCCTCGCATGAGGTTGCATTGGCCCCGCCCCAAACCCGGCCCTGGTCAAGACCACATGTCCCAACACAAGAAGACCCAATGACAACGTGTGTTATTGTAGTGGTCTTCTGTGTTCTCACACAAAGGACCTAATGACATGAATGTCACTACTGGTCCCTGTGTCTAGACACATGATCCTAGCCAAAGGCCAGATATTTTTTTTTTTTAAATTTCCTCGCATGAGGTCGCATATTTTTTCCTCGCATGAGGTTGCAGTGGCAGCGCCCCAAACCCGGCCCTGGTCACGACCACATGTCCCAACACAAGAAGACCCAATGACAACATGTGTCATTGTAGTGGTCTTCTGTGTTCTCACACAAAGGACCTAATGACATGAATGTCACTACTGGTCCCTGTCTAGACACATGATCCTAGCCAAAGGCCAGATATTTTTATTTTTTATTTTTTTTCTCGCATGAGGTCGCATATTTTTTTCCTCGCATTAGGTCGCATTGGCACCCACCCCAAACCCGGCTCTGGTCAAGACCACATGTCCCAACACAAGAAGACCCAATGACAAACTGTGTAACTGTAGTGATCCTCTGTGTTCTCACACAAGGAACCTAATGACACATAAATGTCACTGTACCGGTCCCTGCGTCCAGACACTTTTTTTTTTTTTTAAATTTCCTCGCATGAGGTTGCATTGGCCCCGCCCCAAACCCGGCCCTGGTCAAGACCACATGTCCCAACACAAGAAGACCCAATGACAAACTGTGTCACTGTAGTGATCCTCTGTGTTCTCACACAAGGAACCTAATGACACATGAATGTCACTGTACCGGTCCCTGTGTCTAGACACATGATCCTAGCCAAAGGCCAGATATTAGTTTTTTGTTTGTTTTTTTAAATTACCTCACATGAGGTTGCATATTTTTTCCTCGCATGAGATCACATTGGCACCCACCCCAAACCCGGCTCTGGTCAAGACCACATGTCCCAACACAAGAAGACCCAATGACAAACTGTGTCACCAGTGATCCTCTGTGTTCTCACACAAAGTACCTAATGACACATGAATGTCACTGTACCGGTCCCTGTGTCTAGACCTTTTTTTTTTCCTCGCATGAGGTCGCATATTTTTTCCCCGCTTGAGGTCGCATTGGTACCCGCCCAAACCCGGCCCTGGTCAAGACCACATGTCCCAACACAAGAAGACCCAATGACAAACTGTGTCACTGTAGTGATCCTCTGTGTTCTCACACAAGGGACCTAATGACACATGAATGTCACTGTACCGGTCCCTGTGTCTAGATACATGATCCTAGCCAAAGGCCAGATATTAGGGCGTTGGGTTTGACAGTATTATTTGCGCTGTACATAATGTTCAGATGAACAGTAATTTGGTGTGGATGAAATAAAAGAGTAATGGAAAATGGGTTAGAAAATATAAATAATCTAGGAAACGGGCTATTTATCTTAAAGATAGGAGATAAAAGATTGTACACCCGTTCTTGGAGAGAAAGGGAGAGAACCCTTTAATTCCAAGCCTCTGAAAACAAGGCTGGTTTACACTTAGTTAGTTTTAAGAAAATACAGCTATGGTGTACGAAATTTGCATAATGATTGTTCTAATAAGCCTTAAGTAAGGGAATGTAACATTAAATCAAAAACCTCAAAGGGAGATTACAATTAATTAGCGCCCCTTGCAGATTAAGTGAGCAGAGAGAAAAACTAACGCACGAGAAAAATGAGCAAAGCGTAAACAGTACGGAACAAAAGCTCACTGAGTTGTTTACGTAGGAGAGGAGCGTGAGTTTTGTGATCGGTGAGTTGGAAGCGATGGACCAATCGTATTGACTGGAAAACAAAAACGGATGACGGGATGATGATTTGAAGGACAAAAGAAATTAGTCCTGGCCGAGAAGTTAACGAGGCAAGTCGTGTGTTGCCAGGCTCTCAAGAAGTGAAACAGTGAAACCTGTGGGTGACAGGAGTTTTCACAGATGAAGTAGCTAGATTTAGCATGATTAGCGGTAGCAATTCTGGAGACTAGCATAAATTGTGTTCATTGAATTGTGTTAAACGTAGGATTAGCACATAGGGGTGATTTAGTAGGAAATGTGATAGGTACTTGGATTCATTTTGACACGGTAAGAAAGACTCTTGCTATTTTTATAGACTTTCAGTCAACTTATAACCAGAGGTTAATGATGCTCATGTTTAAAGGGGCGTACCACAAGAACTAACATTGAAACAAGTACGACTGAAGAAGGTATAAAGTGGATAACATAACTTTTTATTAGCTGATAGCCAGGATGGGCTGTTATATAAAAAAAAAGAAAAATGAGTACGACGATATAAAGTGTGGATAACATTTAAATATTAGCTGATAGCCAAGATGGGCTGTTGTATAAAAAGGAAGAGGTATTGTCATTAGACAAGAATAAATGAACAAGGGTTCTGCAACGCGGACATCCTTGAGATAAGACATGCTCTCTCTCATTGAACAGTAAATCAGAGGAAAGAAGAGATAATGGTGAATTTGATAACTATGAGACAACTCAGGTGCTCTCTCATTTGACAGTAAGTATGAGGACGCCACAACAGCTGTACCTGACATGATTTGATTTTATATATGAACCATGTATAGATATTGATGTAATTTTTATGAGTTAGGCCTGACAGGGCAGATACAAGAGATAAGGTGGAGAAATAAAGAAAAGAGAATAAATTGTGGGTAGATCACCTACGCATAAGTAAGAGTCTGCAGGAGAGGCAATAAATATACCTTTTGGAACAAGTTGAATTAAGGGCTGGATAAATGAACATGAAATGGAGTTTTGAACCATACTCCTTATTGGAAAATGTCGGAACTTTAATTTTGTAAATAAATTTGTTATAAAGTTGAACCTACCACACAAGTTGACTTGATTTATAGAAGGTTATGGAGTTGGTGTGAGAAATAAGGAGTAATAGCACAACAAAAATTAATATCATGGTACGCCACAATACGATCTAGTCGCTACACAACAACAAGGAGGGAAGAACGTGACCTGGGTTGATAAAGGAACCAAACCATAACTCATCCAAGAATCATCACCTCTGGCGGTAAGGGCCAGTAAAGAGATAACCTTACTTGGAAGATAAAGTCAAAGATAAAGTCAAAGACATAGTCTGCCAGTTCGAGTAAACTACGATGTCTTCATATGGAAATAGAATAATCTTGAGAACACGAACCATATAAACAACATTCGCTACAACAATCAACACATGCACTATCAACCGAGCCAGTAAAAATAATCAACACCATGATCTCAAGATTCATTGGTAACAACGGGCTTAAACCTTATTATGTAACACAACTAATAACCATAGAAACCAGAGTTCCATGAGCAGACGTCCAACAAAAGTGACTAGCTACAGTCGTAATGCCTTGCTCCATGTGGAGTAATAAAGACAATGGTCATGATGACCGGAGCCTAAGGGTTACATATTTGATTGGTTAAACATCATTGTCCTTGAGTCATTCATTAACATCAGTGGTAGGTAGGCTAAGTATTTGGCTTTTAACAAACAGTTGGTCTATCAAGGTGACCCAAAGATACACATTTAAAAGAAAAAATTAATTTAAATTTCAAATACGGAACAAGCGAATAAAAAACCCCAGTAAAAACAATTAAATATGTACAGATAAAGAAAAGAAGAAAATATTTAATGAAATATTTTCACTCATGTTTACTACATTACAGAACCATCAGCTTATCTACCCTTCCATAATTAGGCCTACCACAAAAGTCTGACAGTCTAACCTTTCCATTCTCTATCAGGTTTGTCAGCATGACAACTTTTTCCACTTTCTGTTCCCACAACATTCGTACAAAATCTTCCAGCATAATCTTGGTAGGACCTGGTAAAACGACAATTAGAAGTTGCAATAATTAAGCTTTGTTGATGTCATGTTTACTTATACAAATTATATAAGAATAGAATATCAAACACAAATACTAATTCACGTCTTAATCATGGTTTAAACGCTGTGCTACTTCCAAAAATATATGCTTGATGGCATCAATGAACATTAAACTACATGGTCAATGTTGAATCGATTGATAAAACACATTTTATATTGATGATATCATCAATGAACATTAAACTACATGGTTATTGTTGAATCGATTGATAAAACACATTTTATATTGCTGATAGCATCAGTGAACATTAAACTATATGGTTATTGTTGAATCGATTGATAAAAATCTTGATTGGCAACTATCATTTTCTTTATCACTTTACTATGTAGCATGGAGCCATCTTTGCAGCTGGTCATGTGACAGGAAGCCTGCACAAATCACTCACTTGCTCTAGCAGCAGTGGTTCCAACAGCTATTTGTCTTACATGATGAGTTTGCCAGCCTCGTGCACAATTTAATATTAGTCACCTTCAATGACGTGTCTCATGGAGCAATGGTTCTAATTTGTCTTTGTCTCTTCAGACACCCCCTGGGAACTTCATTGGGCAGATTGAAATTGTAAAACATTAATAACAAAAACACATCCTTGAATTGTTTGTACTGATCTAATACAACACACACACACATACACCAAGACGACATGTGCACCATCATAGCAGGTAGATGCTGGAATAGGGTTGGTCACATCCTTAGAAGAAACTCTGACACCGGCACAAGAACTGCCACGCTGTGGACTCAAGGAAAGCGAAAGCAAGGACGGCCAAATACCACCCGGCGGAGAAATGTGGAGGCAGAGATGCTAATCATGAACCAGAGCTGGGGCACCACAAGAACAATGACTGTCAAACGAGCAAAGTGGAGACAATTTGTTGCTGCCCTACAAGACACCACTAGGCGTGATGGTCACTGATTGCTTTGCCAGTCAGCGACCAAGGACGAAAGTAGAAAGAAGAATACAACACACACTAAATTGCTACAGTAAATAAACTGTGAAGTCAACAAAGTCAAAGCCAAAGAATGACTTCTGGGGCTTAAGTGACTTCTCCGAGCTTAGTGTCTAATGCTGGATTCTCATCAAGTTTAAACAAAGGGAATCCCGGGAAGTGTGTGGATGATTTCAAGAGTCAATGAGGATTAATTTGCCTCACAGACATAGGTTGACTTCCCGGTACGTATTTTGTACCATTGTTCATAGCTGGTAGTCATATAAGGATGACTCGAGATATGCCTCCATACATATAAGCTGTATTAACATGAGCATCAATCACTTTATTGACAAGTGTGGAATCTGGCTGTCTGCTAAAACAAAATGTTTTGAATTTGTACTAAATGTGAGAGATCTCTTGTCACTATATATTCGTATCAGCCAAAAAAAAAATGGTAACTTAAGATTTTAGACAAACTTTTAAAATCAAAACTGGGCATATTAGTCAATAATATTTTAAAGCAAGACAAAATAATTTTATCATCATCTACTTTAACACCTACATACACAAACATGTATGGAAGTAACACTGCAATGAGTGAAACAAACAAATATTTGTATTTAATCCCAAGATCGTATAATTTGAACTTCCTGCATTCTCCTGAACTACCATCATCTACGTCATAAGTATTTTAATGTGATCTACTGTTTACTTTTCCTTTTTCTTAATGATATTTTGTTTTTTAGTTGGTGAATCTCTATCTTCTTTTATGTAATTTTTAATCTGTTAAGCATCTTAGCAACGTGTGCCCTCATGCAGCATTTCCTTCAGATGTCCATCACCTTTTCGATTCTTCAACTGCACTTAATGAGGCAGATCAGGCTTTCTTCAACCTGTTAGATATCCATTAAGAGCTGAAGATTTTTAATGGATCTCTTAAGATTAATCACTTTAATCATTGTCCTGTTTATCGTATTGCTGCAAGATTTATTTATTTATACAGTGCAGACCTGATAAGGAGAACTCACCAGGGACCCAAGAAATAGTTCTTCTTATCAGAAATTCCTCTTATCCAGATAAGAGTTCAAGCATATGGTAATGCATTTACAACGTACAATACAATAATGAATTAGCGTTGAATATGACAGATGTATGACACAGAAAATATGTAAATCACCAAAAGTGTTAATGTACAAGGTTGGCACAAATATCTAGGCTAGAGATTAACAGCACTTTTTACACTTTGAAATGAAAAAGCTGCAATTTTCCTCTGTATCTTACTTAGTACCTGTACTTCAGTTAATAAAAATGTCTTTCCATGACATCCTTAAATTCAAAGAAATGATAAATTAAATCATCTTGGCATCCAGCTGCATTATATACATGTTAGTTTTATCCATGCAATTTGAAACTTCCAACTGTGAAATAGTTTGTACCGTTAACCCACAGTCATCATTATCTCTAGAATTTGCACACTCTTAAATGATAAAGCACTCTTAAATGAAAAAGTATGTAATTTTCCACTGTACTGCATCAATGTGACCTACAAGTTTGGACAACATTGCTAACCTATAATGAACCTTCAGATTTTGAAAAATACCTTGGTCACAAGACTGAAGTTTGGATGTCGCATTTGGTGGTAAAAATTAAAGTTCTGTTGCTTTTAGACTTTGAACATTTATGTGGGCTGAACAGTTGTAAAGCACCAAAAGAACTTTGTGATGTTGACGTTCCATAGAATGATCAAATGCATATAGCCACTTGGTGAAAATGTATGATGTCATCCAGGCTATTGAATTAGCTGCATAATCAACACACAATTTTTTTCAAACCTTTAAAACAGCGTGGATTTTTTAATTTACCGATTTCAAGTAATGGCAATTTATCTGAACCATCCATATTTGTACACACAACAATTGTGATTCTTTCTTTCCATTGCTCCCCCCCCCCCCCCCCCCCCCCCCCCCCCCCCCCCCCCCCCCCCCCCCCCCCCCCCCCCGCCCTCCGGCACTTTTCATTTCTGAAGGAAAAAGTCTTGTCAGGCAGCAATCTCCAAAACAATCCAGTTTCATCAGCATTAAACACATCAACGGAATTATACCTACTCGTGGCTGGTTTTAGCACCTCCTCCGTCCATGACTCGGTAGTCGTTTCATTAAGAGAATGCCTTTCCCCACACAAAAAAAAGGTAAAGGAACCCGTTACACGCCCATTGAGGCATATTGGGAATATGGTGTTAGGCCCATATTATCTTGACTGTCGGCACACTAGGGGCGATGTGGTTGGCATCACGCCGGCCGCCTTAACCTTCACAGGGTTGCTCTGGTACCCATTTGGGCCTGGGTCGACCCAGGAGCCATTTGTAACCTAAAAAATTCCCACCTCATCTGGGGATCGAACCATAGACTACTGCGCTAGGAAGCCAGTGCACTAACCACTATGCTACCGCGGCTTTGTAAGTAATGTGCCGTTTTTTAAAACAACCCAACCAGCCAGGACTACATTTCCAGCCAGTCCGACCTTCCAGAAGTGCGAACTCTTCTGCCTTTGCAGTTAATATAGGTCCATTTACAGGAACATTTGCTGATCTCGCCATGGTGAACCATTTTAGGAGTGCCGTGTCAACCACATCACACGTCGCTTTTCGGTTCTTCATTCTGTGACAATCAACTTGTCCACCATAAAACATTTTTCTGTACCGATCCTTATTTTTTATGATTCCTGAAAGCGTTGATTTTGGAATGTCGAATTCCTTTGCTATTTCCATTTTCTTTTTGCCACTATTTTCCAATTCTTGTACTAGCTCAATCTTTCTTTTCAAAGATATGGATTTTAACTTTCCAGCCATTTTTTAGAGGGGAAATAACTCAAATTCTAACACTGAATAAGCGCGCAATTTCCGAAAATAGCCGAAAAGTTGTACAAATGTCCAGGTACTGTATTTGAAAAAAGTTCGCCTTAAGCAGATCAAATTATATAGTCGGGACACGTTTAATCGTTCGGCATATCCGAAAATTCGTGATAAACGGATTCCGCTTAACCGGACATTTTTTACAAAGACAAAGAAGAAAAATTGCCGGGGATAAACAAATTGTTCTTCACAACAGAAATTCGCCACATCCGAGATCGCCTTAAGCGGTTTGCACTGTATATGCAACAACAAATCACAAGTAATTTATATATCTGCCTCTACTTCTTTACATCTTCTGTAAAGTATTAAATTCCGTAAGAGAAATACAACTCACCTCTACATAAGAAGCGTTGATATAGTCGCCTTGTTTTTTGTCCACGTTTGGTATTAGATTAACCCTGGAATGGTCATCTGTGGACAGTTATTATAAAAACAGTTAGTACATTCTCACATGATATCTTATATATACACAACTTGTAATTTTGGCCACAGATACATTATTGGCATGGGCAGTCTTGTATTTGCTTTGCTGTTCATGTATTTGTGCTGAAACAAAATGAACAAATAAAAAATATATTTCACATTGTAGAGGAGAAAAGAAGAGTTAGAAGACTTTCTTATTTCTAACGCCTGGCCCTAATTTTAAAACTTACCATTTGATTAAAGCTCTCAATTTTACTAATTTTCAATTGTAATAAGAAATTGTGCTAAACTGGTTAGATGATAGAAGTAGATGATAGATGACAGATGATATATGGCATGGGACAAGACAAAGAAATCAGAAACAGTTCTAAACTTTGGACACAAATATGTTTGCCCAAAACCACGTATGTAGGATGAAATTAATTACAGAGATACAGACACATTTGTCAAACAAGAATACAGCAGAGCAGTGGAAAGCCTCCAACCTAAACATTGGGTCAGAGTCTGACCACGGCTATCTTTCACAGATGGCTGTCGTCTGATCTGTAGTAGAATTACTGAATACTCCTCAAGATTAAGGGGTGGGAGAACTTGATCTTGAGATACTAGGTTAGCAGAAATAAAATAATATTATACAACCAAATGATAAGTCAATCTGGTAAAACCCACTAAGAAATTCCGCGAGGTTCACATCAGAAAACAGAAACATTACTAAAAGTATAGTTAACACAAAGAAAATTTCTATCTATTTATTAATGTAGATTTCTATAAATTTTCTTACATGCAGCAATATTTTTGTAACGGTTCTTGTGTTTGTTCTCAGAATTCGTTCCTACAGCAACTGTTGCTGATTTGTTCAATGGGATGGCCTGTGTGGAGAAGGAAACAAGAAACTATGAACATATGAGAATCTATTGTTAGATACATTTCAAAATATGAGAATCTATTGTTAGATACATTTCAAGATATGAGAATCTATTGTTAGATACATTTCAAGATATGAGAATCTATTGTTAGATACATTTCAAGATATGAGAATCTATTGTTAGATACATTTCAAGATATAACGCATAACGGATTTATTGTAAAATACTGATGTCCAATAGAACGCACTAAGACTCAGGGGCACACTTATAGAATTTGGCACCCGGGGCAGATCCTACCTTTGGTACCTTTACCACCTAAAGAAACATACATGCAAGCACATTTTTAACATTAACTACTATCATAATAGAGTTCAACTGCAACCCTCTCCTGACAATCCCACGGAGCAGACCGCCCCCTCGCACACCATTACCGCCCCCCCCCCCCTTATTTTAGTACACCACTGCTAAGACCATTAACATTAATGAGCTGTTATACTACTACATCCACTACTGCAACATCTGTTCTGACATCTGTGACTTCTCTAATCATCAATGCACCTACCAATGTGGCAGCTCCTACTATTATAACTACTACTGCAACTATTGTTGTGACAACTGCTACCAGCATAACCACTAGAACTGATATAACAACCACAAATACTTCCACAACTACAACTACCGCGTCTTCTTTCATTTTCTTGCCCCCTAAAGGCAAAATGAGTGCATCTATTTGGTTTGAAGTCTTATGGAAAACATAATTCAGAAGACTTTATAAGCTCTTGCCGTGATGGAATCTGAATCAATTAATTGTACTTAGTGCTGCTGTCAGCCCCATTGACAGAACATGCTTAAAAGAGCAATACTTAAGTTATTTTCTGGTTGTCAATTAAACTGTCAGGACAGACATCGTACATCTTTTGTTCCTTGTTGTACACTCCCAGACGTCTGCTTGAATGTTTTCAAAGAAAGCAGTAGTCAGCGTGAAGCTATTTATATCTCCGTACGTAGAGCTTTTCCACAGATGATACGGTTAAGGTCATACGTGCTTTTTCTGTTCATCATATGTTGGGCATCTTTCAAGCAGATGTTTAGCAGTCATTTTATCAGGACCACAGTTACATTAATCGGTGGTTCCTATCCTTAACTTGTTGAATAGATAGTATCTCAATCTGTTGTAGCCTGTGCATAGAGGAAAGCATATAGAGACAAGTGGCTTTCTTCACCAATGCGCTGTCAGTAATTGCAATGCTTAAAAGCCAAAATAATACAGACCTGGATGTCATACGATTAGTGCTCTACAAATTATGTCAACGATTCAAAAGAGTTGTGATCAAATAGATCCCATCTCATTGTAACATCCCCGACAATGAAGAGGCTGACAGATTGGTAAAGAAAGGTGGAAAGTTACCTCAGCCTGAGGCAAGCATAACTTTCGAAGAGGCAAAGAGTCTTACCAGAATCAGATACAGAGACAAATGGGATGCAGATAATCCAGGTTACACACAAAATGATGCATGTTACCAGCTCAACAGAAGAGAACAAGTGATAATCTTCAGAAATGGTACAAGAACTACCATATGAAAACGAACATTGATATGATTACAATTATTACTACTATTATTCTTTTCCTTTAAGTACTATGCCAGCTGGCTGAGGTGATCATGTGTCTCCACAACTTCCTGTAACCAGTACTGATCATCAGTTCTGTTGTTGTCAAACTGTTCAGTTATTTCTCTTATTGTCATCGCCTATCTCTTTTTCCAGCAGTCTTTTCTGTTGTCATAATATAGTCCAGCTTTCCTCACCTGACACCAATATGTAAAAAAATAGATTACTTCTTAGTCCTTAATGCTTCCTTATAATATGGGTAACAACTTTCCTTTTGTACTGGCCTCTTTCAGGATATTCACATTACTCCATCATACTAAGTAAAGCTAATACACTTTCCTATTCTATGGGATTCTCACGTGCTATTATGATTGTCCATAACTCGCTTCCATATAACAGGGTTGATTATGTGTATCATTGATAAAAACTATCCTGTTACTTCCACTGACAAAGAAGTGTTGCATAATATACTATTTATTTTATGGAACATTGTTTTTGCCTTTGCTAATCTACCTTTTTACTTCTGAGAGACATCTTCCATGCAATGTTGTTAACATGCCTTGGCGTTTGAATCTGGTGAATTGTTTTAAACCTGTTCCATTTATTTTGATGGTGCATTCTGGAGAAGTTCTTGCTTTTGAGACAAACATTACTTTGTGTCTTTTTTCTGTATAGGCTAAGTCTTTTATGTTTTCTTTCAGTCACTAGTTTATCAATTAACTCTTTTTTTCACATTAGAATGAAACAAAAATAGTAATACGTCTTACAAAGAGAAAGGACAAGAAAAACCTCCGTTGCGGCCACTAGGCCTTCGTCAGGAACAGACAAACAAGAGACAGAAGGGGGAAAAAAGTGAGAACATGAAACTATAGATATAAGAGAAAAATACTCCCTTATTGTGTTGTCACATGTTGGAGCAAAGATGGCTGCCACTAAACCAGAAAGCGGAAGTGGATAGTGCATTAAAAGCAAAAAATAATGAAAATAAGGACTGGAAAACAGAGTAAGGGAAGAGTACATAAAAAGAATAAAAAAAAGTCCTACACAGAAATCAGAATGGTCAACTTAAATGTTAAGGCAAACCTTTTATAATGATGATAGCACAAACACAAGTTTCTCGTGGTCTTCTAATTAATCTCTCTAAATTTTCTAATAATAATACTTTTGAAATACTACTTTTATCACTACTACCACTACCACTACTACTACCACTACTACTACCCCTACCACTACTACCACTACTATTACTACTACCACTACTACTACCACTACTATGACTACTACCACTACTACCACCACTACTACCACTACTACCAATACTACCACTACTACTACCACTACTACATCTACTACTACCCTCTTTCTAATATTAATTGTGCTATTTAAAAAACAAAAACGATTGCTAATAATAATAAATTTCATACTGTGAAACTGTGATGTTACTACAATGGTGTGTCCACAAATCTTCATGACTTAATGGAAGACACAAATCAAGCTTACACTGAACTGGTTCTCAAAGAATGTTCTGTCCTTGGACTTCATGAAACCTGGTAGGTCATTAAGGGATATAACAGTTGAACTTTGCCCAGATAACGTGTTGTAGTACACTCCGTGTTCTCCTGTCTTCGTTCTGTCATTGCCATTTATCTTGACTGTCGGAAACATAAAATCATGCAGGTTGTACTCATATATCATGAAGCTAAAGTCAGTTTGAGAATTACTTCCCGTTACCTAGTTCCATGTGCAATCTTGACAACAAGTTGACAGTTGTATTTTATAGTTCAGACATGTTCGTTTTATTTTTCTCTGCTTATTTTATAAATCACAAGTACACAAAACCTGGATTATATTACATCTGGGTAGATTATCACACGGCAGAAAGCACACAACATACTTAGACAACAAATAAAAAATTTCTTTTGCTGGAGTTAAGGAGAAATACACAAATCTAGATGAATTTATAAGAGACAAGCCCAAAAAGTTCTAATCCATTTGTTAATTGATCGATGTTCTGAATTTGCTGTCTCAAGAGTATGTTAATACCACTGTGAGTGGCAACCATGCAGGAAACCTAGACCACCGAAGTGATGTTGGTGTTCTTACAGTAGTGGTTTCTGAATCAATTTGATTATCTTCACGATGATGTTAGCACCATACATAGCCTCCCATAAGATGCAAGAGGAAATACTTTTTATTGTCCTTTGTTTGCTTTCTTAAGACGATGCTTGTTAATTACAACATTTACAAGAAGACATATTATCCAGCATTGCAACTTGTTAAAGAATAAAATTAATATGTGTTACTGTCTTTTTTCTCTTGTTGAGGTGATCACTGGCCCAAGACAGTATACATGTTGTTAGGTGTGTAGTGCGAGCGTATGATGAACTGAGTGTGGGTGCGAATGAAGGCGCGAATGTGTTTAGGCTCGTATAAATGTAGACCCTGCAACCCATACACTCACATGCAGTAGTCAAGGATGCTTGGACACTGCAGGCACGTTTCAAAACATTTATTGACGAGAACACACATGGTATCAACAGGAACAGTCAGTGTAACAAGGTCATGCTGACCGGAAATCGATAGGTATACATTAGGCATTCAACAAGCTGGTAAACATTTGAATATTCGTGCATGGTCAATACGATGTTCTTCAATAATGACAGTTCGTGGCGTCGCCCTGGTATCACTGACAAAACTCGTCAGATACCTTAATCACTTTGACACGTAGGTGCAACTTGGCATTCCCCGCCAATTGCACATTATCAGGCTGTAGTATAATAGCCGAAAACACAGTCTCGTTCTGACGTCAGCTGTGTACTTCTGATAAGCAGGTTACCATCAACCCTGCAGTCATGCTTATTGTAGACATAAATTCCGCCAATCTGCGGTTCCCACAATATATCTTCGTCACTGGATTTCTGGACAATATAAGACTAATAGTCTTGGATGGCTACCTTGAGCACAAAATATAAGTTCTGAAATGGAGGATCGGTGAGCTGCAGTTCACAGACTAGGCAATCTTCTAACATATTCTGCCACCGAAAGCATAGTAATGGAAAAAGTCGGTATTACCAGTCACCGAATCCACACAATATAACAAGGAACTCTGCTGTCATTCCAACGCACAGAGATTCACTGGGGAAAACTGCCCTCGCAGTTACTTCGAAGATTCTCCCCAAAAAAACACAATGGACTCTCGTCCCTTCAGAAACCAGGACCCTTCACGGCTTGCCGGAAAACTAACTCAACTCCCGCTTAAAAAACCCTGCCTATGGGCATACGCCAGAACTGTCAACCTTTGACCCTAAAGGTCAAACACAATGAATGAATAAACAAGGGAAGACAACCCCTAATCAACCTGACATCGCAGGTAAAGACACAATTATTCTTATGATAAAACATAAGCAAATAACTTGACAGATGACTCCGTCAAAAATGACAGCAACATATTACAACCACCCCCCTGTAAAAAAAAATGAAATTTTTTTTTTTAATATGTCCATGAGCAAGATTGCACAAGTATCACTTATGTGCTCATGAAAAAATGAACCTAATATCAGGTACAATAGACGCATAAACAACGCGTCTGAAGAGGGTACAAATCATCTCCCAACGTAGGAGAAAATATTTCCTTTAAGCCAAACAAACTAAGGGGATACCATTAAAGAAACCTAAGTTCCACCTATATATTCTGCATTTCTGTATGGTGCAGAAACATGGACGATGAATAAGCATTTGGAAGAAAGAATTGAGGCTCTTGAAATGTGGATATATAGAAGAATGGGGCGTATCTCATGGAAAGAGATGAAAACAAATAAGGAGGTCCTAGAAAATCTAGGTATGAAAAGAGAACTAATGAGAGAGGTCAAAGTTCGGCAGCTAAAATACTTTGGCCACATAAAAAGGCATAACACCTTGCAGAAGACCATAACAGAAGGGAGAGTTGAAGGTAAACGTGCAAGGGGAAGACAGCGCTATAAGTGGGAAGATAACATCAAGAGATGGACGGGAAAGAGTCTATCAGAGTGTACCACCAAGACAAGAGACAGAAGACGTTGGAGATCCATTACAGCCAACCTCCGTTGTGGAGATGGCAACTGATGATGATGAAGTTGCTGGCAATACCAATCGTATATCAAACATTACTAAATACTATAATTATAGCAATATACAAATGTCATGAATTACAATGCTATATTAGCAACATATCACTGATGGATGGACAAAATTAAATTTGTTAAATTATCTAAATATCATCCAAATACATTTGTATTACAACATATTAGGATATTAAGGACAGACCTAAGTCCGAAAGTGTATCAGGAAAAAACTAGGACACAAGATTTAACTGGAATCATGTGGGCATCTGGACAATATGTCCGCCATCACATTATCCGAACCACGGATAGCTCGCACCGTGAAATGGAAAGGCTGAAGAGCAAAAGCATAACGAGTAGGTCTCGAGCTCTTCAAATCCTTACTTTGCATAGCCGTAAGAGCTTTTTGGTCGGTTTCCATAAAGAAATGCGCGCCCAGAAGGAACCTTTGTAGCTTAAGAATGGACCAAACCATAGCCAACAATTCACGGTCTAAAACCGAGTAATTCCTTTCCGCCGCATTTAGCTTCCTAGAAATATACATTACAGGATGCAGAGTTCCTGAATATTCCTGCATTAGTGCCGCTCCAATCCCAGTGGAAGAGGCATCACTACGAAGAACAAAAGTCTTATCAATCGTTGGTAGTCTTAAGATAGGATGAGATGAGAACAAATTCTTAACCTGATCCAATGAAGATTGGCATTCCTGGGACCAACGCATCATATTAGGAGAACCTTTTTTCAATAACGATGAAAGTGGTGCCATAATGGAGGACAGATTCTCAATGAATCTTCCATAGAATTGTATCAATCCCAAGAGACTACGCACTTGCTTTTTTGTCTTCGGAACCGAGATATTTAATATCTTCGAAATGTTTTGGTCCTCTGTCTTTAACAGACCATGACCAACTCGATGACCTAGGAAGGAAATTTCACTAAACCCAACAAAAGCTTTAGAGGGTTTTGCAGTCAAACTATGCTCACGTAGAGTAGATAGCAATTCCTTTAGACCCAAATAGTGTTCTTCCCAAGTATCGCTGAAAAGACAGATGTCGTCTAAATATGCGATGACATCTGCACGATCTGATAGAATTCGTCGCATCATGCGCACGAAAGTCGCTGGGGCGTTCATAAGCCCGAAAGGCATAAAATTCCATTGAAACAGACCCCTAGGTGTCGAAAAAGCAGTGAGAGGTTTGGCGTGTTCCGTCAGTGGGACTTGCCAATAACCTTTCGACAAGTCTAGTTTAGTAAAGAATTTAGCTTTAGAAAGTCTAATAAGTAGATCATCTAATAATGGCATAGGTTCAGCATCGAACTTCGTAACTTGATTTAATTTGCGATAGTCAACGCAAAGACGTATGTTATTGTCTTTCTTTCGAACAATAACTATCGACGAAGAATAAGCTGAAGTGGATGGTTCAATTATTTGCAGTTGAATCATTTCATCCAATTCTTTCTCGACTTGTGCTTGAAAATGAATAGGTATTGGGTATGGTCTTACTCTGATCGGATTACGATCAGTAAGTATGATGTCATGTTCTATGACATCTGTGTGTCCAGGAATGTCGGTAAGGACATCCTGATATGATTGTAGCGTAGAGGATACTTGACGTTGCTCCTCAAAAGACAAGTTCGAAGAGATTGTAACGTCCCTCCACGATTCCGTTGAATTCAGTGGAATCGCAGGAAGAGGTAAGTTAACGTCAGAAAAAAATAGTTTCCTCATCCTGTATAACGGACAGGGATGAGATGTGACCATGTTGGACTGGAGAGTCGTCCGTCGCCTGGAAAATAGGCTGCAAATAGTCTGGACGTTCAATAAACTATGTTAGCATATTTATATGGAAGGTTTTATGCCTTCCATCCACATCGACGATATAGTCGACATCGGAAATTTTGGAGACTATAGTGTATGGACCTTTCCATGAAATAAGAAGTCTATTCTCCCTTGAGGGAAGTAAGACATATGCTTTGTCTCCAGGACAAAGTTGACGTAGGCGTCTTTTCTTGTTAGCAAATCGCCTAGCTTTTTCTTTCGCAAATTCGGAAGATGAAGTTGCTAACCTGCACGATTCGATAATCTTTTCTCTAAGAGAAATTACATATTCATATGACGATTGTGTATCATCGTCAGTATTATCAGAAGTTATCAAATCGTGTAACAAGGACATCGGACCGCGCGGTTGCGCACCAAAGACAAGTTCGAAAGGAGAAAACCCTGTATGCTCGTTGGGAACTTCTCTATAGGCAAAGAGGACTGCAGGTAAAACCCTGTCCCAATCTTCAGGATGATCCTCCGTTATCTTGCCAAGTAAGTTCTTTAGTGTTCTGTTAAGACGTTCTACCAATCCATTGGACATTGGATGATAAATACTACTGAGAGACCTTTTAATGTCTAGCGTAGCCATTACATGAGACATAACGTCCGAAATTAACTGAGTGCCGTGGTCCGACAGTATTTCTCCGGGGAATCCCAGACGAGAAAATATGAGCCAAAGAGCATCAGCGATATCGACAGTTGATATGCTCTTCAGAGGAATAGCCTCTGGCCAACGCGTGCACATGTCCACGCAAGTGAGGATAAATTGGTGTCCTCTGGCTGACTTAATCTTGAACGGACCAATGATGTCTATAGCCATTTTCTGAAACGGCCGAATCGGAATATCTGCAGCCTGAATAGGAGCAGCATGTCTCGGACCTCTAGACTTGACCTCTTGACAAATTTTGCAAGATCGGCAATAAATTCGGATGTCTTTATTCACGAATGGCCAAAAGAAGGACGCAAGGACTCTAGTTTTAGTTCTAGAAAACCCCATGTGTCCAGCACACTGAGAATCGTGTGCATGCTGAAGAATTAAGGCTCTCATACACTTAGGCACAAGAATTTGCGAGTGCATAGACTTGTCCGAGTGTTGTACCATCCGTACCAATATACCATTCTTCATAGTAATATACGATTTGTGATTAGTATTTTGATTGGGATCCCCTTTCTTTGCAAGAAGGAAGAATTTCTTCAAAGAAGGATCCTCTTCTTGACGTTTAACAAACGAGTCATGGGAAATCACTAAGTGCTCGTCTTGGCTATCAACTTCATTACTATTATCCGATGAAGTTGGGGGATTAAGAGCTTGAGCTCTTGTCACCACTGCATTGACCGTTTGAATGTTTTTTTTTCTCCCAACTAGAAATTTGTTGCGGGGTGCATTCCTTAACCCCATGAATACGACCGATTATAAGATCCGCAATAGGATTAGGAAGAAGACATGCATGGACATCTCCTGTGAAGAAGGGAGTGTCAATCCTAATAATAGCAGTAGGATAACTTTCCATAGTACCACCAAATGTAACACATTTGATTGTTTTTCCAGTGGCACAGCAAGGATCTATCAGAGACTCCCTAACCCCGACGGTAGTACATCCCGAATCGAAAAGTACTGAGACTAGCCTATCATTTATTAGACCTTTATGTAAGATGAGAGATCCTCTCCCATCATGCGCAACTGTATTACAGGCTCCATCAAACTCTTGTTGTGCAGAGTTTGCCTGTTGGAAAGGTCTTTTTTTGTTAAATCTAGGTCTTCCTCGATTATCATTTCCCCTGTGATTGTTATCATATTGCCTATTGTAATCATCATTCCGGTTTGAATCCCGGTTTCTAAATTCACCATCGTCATAATCTTGACGTCGAGAATGGTTATCTCGAAAGCTCGAATGGTTATTATTACGATAACCTTTGCGAAAGTGTCTCAAATTATTACCACTAAAATTACGAGAACTACCATCTTGTCTCCAATTCATAGACGAAGAACCATCGTGTGTTGGATTACTCCGCTTCTGAGTGTAATTCTGATTACTTCCCCTATTCCAGTTTTGTTGAGCACCCTGAAATTTTTTTTTTAAATTAGGGCCATATGGTGTTGCCGAAGCAGCTGGCAACCCTTCTTTCACTTTAGAATTGCTAACTGTAGCATGGGGATGCGCGGTGGCATACTGACAACAGTATTCCTCCATATCTTTTAAGTTTTTAGGCTTACGCTCATGAAGGAATGCAAGAAAAGAATCATTAACAGATGACAAAACCTTATCTCGCAATAATAAGTCCATTAGACCTTCATATGTTTTCTCAGTCTGAGACAACTCAACCCATCGTGTAAACGTACGACGTATTTTTGTAACAAAATCAGAGAAATCTACTCCATTTTCTGGCAACATTGTCCTAAAACGAAGACGATAGTCTTCTTCTTTTAGTTGGTATTTTTTAGCAATGCTGCTCTGACAACATCATAATTAGTCCTGTCATGTTCGTCTATTGTCATAAGAGTAGTCACTGTGTCACCTGTAAAAAATTCCATCAGTTGTTCAACATATTTTTCTTTTTTTATGTTATGTGTATCGCATAAAAATTGGAATCTATCTAGATAATCTGCTACGTCATCCTTTAAAGGATTGAAATGAGGTAGTTTGATCCTACTTACAAACTCCTTTGTCGTACTCGAAGTTGTTTGATGAGCACCTGGACTCGCCAATTTCAATTTCTCTAACTCCAAAGTTGCGAGTCTTTCCTCATGTTCCATTTTTCTAATTTCAGCCTCAGCCTGAAGTTTTCTCTCCTCAGCAGCAGCTTGAGCTTTTCTCTCCTCAGCAGCAACCTGAGCTTTTCTCTCCTCAGCAGCAGCCTGAGCTTGAATTTTTTTCTCCTCTACAGCAGCTTGAAGTTTTTTGTCTTCCATCTCCATCTGGAATTTTCTTTCATCAGCAGCAGCTTGAGCTTTCCTCTCCTCAGCAGCAGCTTCTCTTTGATACCTTTTCTCTTCAAGTTCTAATCTTCTATTTTCAGCATCTAGCTTCAAGGGTTAACCCTTGGTGGATGAAGAAATCCAAATTAGACATTCTGTCTAATGAGATCAGTAACCTGAAAAATTCAACAATTACCTTATCCCCCTTCAATGGGAGACAAGTCTGAAATGCTAGACTTGTATACTCACTTCACTTTATTTCACTCTCTTAGTCTTAGACAAAGACCTTGTATGGTCCTCTTGTTTATAATGTAACAAAAAATCACTTGAGTACCTGTGGAAAATAATTCCTTTATATCCCACTCACTATGGGCACAAGTCTTTTTTATAAAGAACTTGAATATGTATTTCACCTTGTCTCAATCTTTGTGGATAACAAGTCTTTTACCAAAGAACTTGTATAAATATCTTATATAATAATATTTTATTAACAATCTCTATATGAAGAGTGTACCTTATCAATAATAATAATACATGACCAAGTGTATGTATGTAGACTGTGTATAACAATAATGTAGAACAATCATAAATACAAAGACAAAAATACAGAACAATGACCGAAAACGTTCGCGGAAGTCAAATAAACAATACAGCAAAAATTAAAAAATGTTACACAAATGTGTAATGATAACCGCGAAAAATAAACAAGACAAATGGCAACACTGTTATAAACGAAAAGGTGTAAAGAAATAAATGGAAGGAATTAGAGAAGTACAGATACAAACAAAACTAATCGAAAATCAAAGAACGGAAAAATAACGAAAACAACACTAACTTATGTCGTCACAGCTAAAAAAAAAAAAAATTGCAACAAAAGTCGCTAGCAAATTTCAATTAAGAAAATTGCAATCCCTACAGAACGCTTACAGTAACCCTCGATTAAGTGGCATATTTACTGTAAGACCCACCAACCGAAACCCGCAAAAGAACACAAGAAAAATACACAACAATAGTACAATTAACATAAATAGCAATCAATTCAATGTGTTGCTAAATAAAGCTTAGTCACACATGATATTACAGTAACTAACTTGCTCCTTGCGAACACAGAAACAAAATGTCAAGCGCGCACTGAATGTCAAATCCACTGTAGCATAAAGTGGTATTCACGAACAAAAGTTACTATGACCTTCTCGTATCTTGAGTCTTGCACCTCGAATGTTTACAATTTCATGTACTGTTTACAAACAGGAACTTGACCTCGAACAATGTAGCTTGAATGCTCGGGCGTAGAAAAGTCTGTTGTTGACTGAAACGTGTAAACGACCAGCGGTACCGTTTACAAAAAGGGACTCGACTTGCAGTTGTGGTCCACGTAGCAAATGCCTAGATGTTAACTTCAGTACTTGTCCTGTTGTTGTAGCCAAAACTTGCAAGTGTAGAATTAGCGATGTGTGTTACAGCTGTCCAGTGTGTAGCTTAGACCCACAGATCAGAAATGTAATGTGTACTTGTCCTTCTTGTAAATTTCTGGACAACACTGGAGACATCATACATGTAACAGCAACTGTAAATAGCCTGGTGGGGTGTCTGTTTAAGGCTGGAGTGCTGTATAGGATGATTTATATAGCCACATCAGCTGGTCAACCAGAAATGTAAATTTCTGGATCCATTAATGCCACCAATAATGTCAATTGCTCGCTCTGTTCTTTTTAAACCCACAGATCTGGTCCACTAGAAATATATCAGAAGAGCCCACGTAACTGGTCCACCAGAAATGTTACTGTCTTTTTTCCCTTGTTGAGGTGATCACTGGCCCAAGACAGTATACATGTTGTTAGGTGTGTAGTGCGAGCGTATGATGAACTGAGTGTGGGTGCGAATGAAGGCGCGAATGTGTTTAGGCTCGTATAAATGTAGACCCTGCAACCCATACACTCACATGCAGTAGTCAAGGATGCTTGGACACTGCAGGCACGTTTCAAAACATTTATTGACGAGAACACACATGGTATCAACAGGAACAGTCAGTGTAACAAGGTCATGCTGACCGGAAATCGATAGGTATACATTAGGCATTCAACAAGCTGGTAAACATTTGAATATTAGTGCATGGTCAATACGATGTTCTTCAATAATGACAGTTCGTGGCGTCGCCCTGGTATCACTGACAAAACTCGTCAGATACCTTAATCACTTTGACACGTAGGTGCAACTTGGCATTCCCCGCCAATTGCACATTATCAGGCTGTAGTATAATAGCCGAAAACACAGTCTCGTTCTGACGTCAGCTGTGTACTTCTGATAAGCAGGTTACCATCAACCCTGCAGTCATGTCACTGGATTTCTGGACAATATAAGACTAATAGTCTTGGATGGCTACCTTGAGCACAAAATATAAGTTCTGAAATGGAGGATCGGTGAGCTGCAGTTCACAGACTAGGCAATCTTCTAACATGTTCTGCCACCGAAAGCATAGTAATGGAAAAAGTCGGTATTACCTGTCACCGAATCCACACAATATAACAAGGAACTCTGCTGTCATTCCAACGCACAGAGATTCACTGGGGAAAACTGCCCTCGCAGTTACTTCGAAGATTCTCCCCAAAAAAACACAATGGACTCTCGTCCCTTCAGAAACCAGGACCCTTCACGGCTTGCCGCGTTTTGACACGATTTTTTTGTATTGACACCGAGCTTGATGGTAACTAATCATGAATGTGCGAAGCTCTCATGAATTGCGAAGATATTTGAATTTTCTATGTGGTATATTACATTTTCGGAGGCCGCTACTTGTTTTAACATCCTTTCTGAACTTATGAAGAAGTTCCGCATATTGATGTTACTTAGAGATATTGTTCTAGTGAAGCTTAACTGACATTGTTGGTCTCATTACTTGGGTGTCTGTGATTGGCACGCAGCTGCTAGTATAACGGCCAGAATTGTATTCAAGAGGACGAAGTTTTATATATGTATATTTACATCAACATGTATACTTGCTACCATGCCTAGTGATTTTGGTTATGGACGTAATGGACACACGCTGGGTATGAGGAGGCAGTTCTGTGAATGTTCCTCCATGTCTAATCACTACTGAAGAACTTATTACATTTATTTATGATGTGGACCTATACCCGCCTAGTTTGTATTTTTATTGACAGTTTCCTGTCCTGTACCCGAGTGCCTTCGTGTTTTATCAGCATGATGCCTACCACAACACAACACAACACCAGAGGAATATAATATAATAATACAATATACAACATACATAACGAACAAAGAAGAGCTTTAACACACTCTGAATTTTGGAGACAAAAAAAAAAACATAGATAGTACCGTAAAAAAAACCTAGATTTTTAATTTTGGGCTACTTTTTGGCGACTCGTGCTACTTCAGGCGGTTTTTGAGCTACTTTGGGCAAAATCTGGAAACCAAAAGTTGATTTAAGTGGCGTTCTTCATCCATTGATAATTAGACGGTACCAAAACAACCTAGATCTAGGTGAATCCACCTAGGAGTGGCAACACTAATGTTATCTAAGGAATCTAGTAAGTCTGACATTTTGTATCACTGAATGTCTCATCTCTTTGCCAGTGTTATGCCTCTCAGTTGGTTTTGCATCCATCTTAGTACATTCTTGCATAACAATAATAATAGTAATAATAAAAATAATCATAGCCCCTTTAGTCATAACTGACTATGGGAATGCGCTCCTGAGGTGACAGCCTTCAACTGTTTATTTTCCTAGTGTTCTTTTGACTGTTTCTTCTCTCTCTTGCTGTGAGATGTTTTTTTCCTCCCAATCTGGGGTGGTGCAGTCAAAAGCATCGCCACTTAGTGCGATCAGCAGATTCATCCTCCCAGGTTGCTGGATTTATGTCCAGTGCCCTCAAGTTTCTCTTGCATAACCTTTGAACCTCAGCTGTGGGCGCCCAACTATTCATTTTTTATAACTCTTTTTTTTTTGGTCAGAAAACAAAGGTTTTCCAAGGCGACCATTGTTTTGGAATTACAAGGGTAAAATACAAAGAGGCAGACACACCAAATTAATGGAGAAGATAAATAGAGACAGACATTAAAAATGACGGTTAAAATGTTGAAGGAACGTGAACAGAAGCTGCAAAAGAGAAGATCTTGACATGATTGAAGGCCTAACGTGCATAGTGAGCTGTATGGTAATAGAGCTTTAGTGATCATTTCTTATGTCATTGTAAACTGACATAATTTTACTGCCTCCATCTGGGTACATTCTTATTACTTATATGCTTATATATGTACGGTATATATATATATATATATATATATATATATATATATATATATATATATATATATATATATATATATATATATATATATATATATATATATATATATATATATATATATATATATATATATATATATATATACACTACTCGTCAAAAGTCAAGGGCCACCCTATTATTTTCAATACACTTTTATATAAGCGCATAGACTGATTAAATGAAGTAAGATTTTTGTAAAAATGGGTGCAATATCTTCCTCTGACAGTTCTCTATGCACGTTAAGCATAAAAACAACTCACCGACAACCATGGTGATCACGTGCAATTTGGTTTGCTGACCATAAATTCACATTTTTAATCTGTTTTTTTCAAACTTCCGCATAACCAAACAGGTGAAGTAATCGTGCTGATTGACATTCCACGTGCAATGGCGACTTTTCGTGAACAGAGTTCACTCTTAATTTGTTTTACAATCAGCAGACTTAGGGTAGTTTCTGCTTCTTTCTTCTTCTTCGATCCTTAACCACCGACCGTCAAAGCAGTCAGTGGCCATCACGCCTAGTGGCGTCTTGTAGGGCAACAACAAATTGATTCCACTTTGCACGGTCGGTGGCCATCCTTCGCACAGTGCCCCAACCCCGGTTCACTCCCTGCATCTCAGCCTCCACAGCCATCCGCCAAGCTGTCCCCGGTCGGCCTCTCTCTCGCCTTCCCCCAGGGGTCCAAAGCACAGCTGCTCCTGCGATGGCATCGGGGCCCCTTCTGAGGACATGACCAACCCAGCTCCAGCGTCTGCCAGCCACGATGGCATGCATGTCCCCCTGCCCGCTACGAGCAAGCAGATCTTGGCCGGCGATGGCACCCGGCCAAAAGACCAGGTGAATTTTTCCTAGGCATGCCGTGTGAAAAGAGGACAACCTCGACATCTCCCTCTCTGCGACCGCCCAGCACTCCGCACCACAGAGAAGCACAGAAAGCACACAACTCTGGTATAATCCAAATTCTGTGCCTGTGCTGTACCGGGAAGACCCCCAGATGTTACCTAGGCCAAAGAAGGCCGCCCCTGCCCGGATAGTTTCATCACTTGCAAAAATCATGCCACTGAGAAGAAGTCTTGACACCTTACAAAGAATGAGGGCTATAGTTTGGGTTGAAAGTGGTTTATCTGTCCGTCAGGTTGCTAGACGGCTTGCAGTGTCACACTCTACTATCCAAAGAATTTTGGAGAGATTTCAGACCACAGGAAGTGTGGAGGATCCCCACCGGCCAGGTCGACCTAGATGCACCAATAGACATGATGACCGGTACCTCTTGTTGTCAGCCCTGCGCCATCGAACAGTGACTTGTTCCACTCTAAGATGTCAGCTGAGACAAACTGTAAACGTTAATGTCAGTCAAAGCACCATTCGCAGACGTTTACATGAATTTGGACTGGCTGCTCGACGTCCTGCAGTCAGAATCCCTCTTACTCCTGCTCATCGCAGAGCCCGTGTTGCTTGGTGTCGCGAGCACATCCGATGGACAAGGCAACAATGAAGTCAAGTTCTCTTCACTGATGAATCTCGCTTCACTGTGTCATTCAATGATGGCAGGATTCGAGCTTGGAGACGACCAGGAGAGCGATTTACTGATGACACAATTCGAGAGGTGGATCGTTATGGTAGGGGTTCTGTCATGTTCTGGGGAGGCTTCTACAGACACGACAGGACCCCACTCTACATCATCCAATGCAATTTGACCGGCACAAGATACCAGAAAGAAATCTTGAGACCAATTGTTCAGCCTGCTCTGGAGGCCATAGGTGGTAATGCCATCTTCCAAGATGATAACGCTCGACCCCATCGAGCTCGTGTGGTGAATGAGTTTATTCGGCAACATGGGATCATCAGGATGGCGTGGCCAGCTCATTCACCTGACCTTTCTCCGATTGAGCACCTCTGGGATGTCCTTGGTCGAAGATTGTCAACAAATCACCCCCTGCCAATGGATGTTGCACAGCTGACTGAATTTTTGCTTCAGGAATGGCAAGCTGTTCCTCAGGATACGCTTCGGACCTTTGTGGACTTGATGCGTCTACGCTGTCTTGAATGCCTTGCTGCAAACGGTGGTCATACCCGATTTTGAAATGTCTATCTGAACAAATCTATTGTGTGACTTTTGAAAAGGTGGGTGACACACTTCACAGCTTCATTGCGTTTGAATGCGTGTTTCCATTTCTTTACGTGACATGTCAATTTGGTATTCAATAAATGCCGTTTTGACTGATACCAATTATGTTTATATCAGATTTGTTTTATGGTTTCAACCAAGGTTTTTCTAAGTGGCCCTTGACTTTTGACGAGTAGTATATATATATATATATATATATATATATATATATATATATGTATATATATATATATATATATATATATATATATATATATATATATATATATATATATATATATATATATATATATATGTATATATATATATATATATATATATATATATATATATATATATATATATATATATATATATATTTCTTTCCTTATTTCTAACATTTCACTACACCCACATGTGATATCAATGACTTGTTTGTAATTGTCAGGTAAGCGATTGTTTCAAATACGAGTAATACAAGAAGATAAGTTAAACATGCTTTGTTATCTTTCTTTACAAGAACATTATATTCAAAGATATGGGACATACCTGCAGATTTGGCTTTAGGTTCTGTTACCGTGGATCCAGCGTCTGAAGCCTGTGATCTGATTTCGTTAAGGTTCACAGCATCTCTGCCATTTATCTCGCTGGCAGATCCTTGTTTCGGCTTGCTAGCCCTATGCCTCCTGTAAATATGTATGTATAATTGTATGAGTTTTGTCTAAACAAATATCAATATGCGTCACTTCAATATAACATATAAAATGTGATATAATTGTCGGCCTCTCAATCACAAGACAACAAGGTTTACAGTTCAGAATTTAGTAAGTATTTAAAATTAACAACATGTCATTACCCTGTTGTTCATAAGAGACAGTGTTTATAATCAAACAAGAATGTCTATAAGAATCATTAATAAGGATAGTTTAACTAAGATAAAAGAACAACTCAAGTTATGTTTTGACAATGAGATATTTGTAAGGGAATGCAAAACAATACACAGGAAACAGAAACAGGAAAATATTAACAATTTTTTAAATACAGCGTTAGAAAGCAATTTAAAAATGTCACAAAATTATGGCTATTGTTTGGTTCTGAAAGTGAACAAAAAATGATAAGTATCATTGGAATCAGATGTCCTCATGAACAATGCACAATACACATCGGATGTTTGAAAGTGAAGCTACATAAGTCACACTGGCAACCATGAAACAAAGATGAGAAACACAGAAGAGGTTTGAGAACATGATAAAGGACATGACAAACACGTAGAAAAATTAATTAATAAACAAATGAAAAGTTAAGCCGCGCAAAAGCAAAATTCTACAAGAAAACGACAAAAGACATGTCAAAAATAATAAGAAATAACAAACAAAAACACATCAATTTTACTGTGTGACATTGTTTAGTACTCAAGTCTACTTGCTATTATTACGTTATTGTTTTGTTTTGTAGCACTGATTTTCTGTTATCTTTGCTGTTGGATTCGTTCAGTCATCACTATCTTTGTAAGTTTTTCATTATTTTTGTTTGCCGCGTCCTGTTGCAATTTCTTTCAGTCATTCTTTTTTTTTCGTCTTTGTTTCTTGTTTGTGACATACGCTGATGAATAGTAATCCCGAAACGCTCCATACAACTAGTGTATAGTTCTTATGTAAAACTGAGTCAAAAACCAGTTTTCATTTTTACCCTCTTGCTCAGATTTTTTTTTCTCACTTTTAGGAAGACCTATGACGTATGACCTATGACGTATGACCTTTGACCTATTCGCATGAACGTTTTATGTAGTTTTACCTTATCATCATCATTCCTTTTAGTTCCCTGTGGAACATAGGGCAGAAACAGTTGCTCTCCATCGATTTCTATTCTGGGCTGTCTTTTTCAGCTGTGCTCAAGTGATTCCAGTTTCCCTAACCTCTTCAACAGTTCTTCTCCAAGTTATCTTTGGCCTCCCCACTTTTCTTTTCCCCTGTGGGTTCCAGTCAAGGACAACTCTGGCTATGCTTGATTTTTCTCTTCTGAGTGTATGTCCTATACATCCCCACTTTCTTACCTTAATTTATGTTTGGATTGTTTGTTGCCCGCATCTTTTCCTTAGCTCTATATTTGTTATTACATCTGGCCATCTTATACGGAGGATCCGTGGGACACATCTATTTACAAATATCTGTAGTTTAGAGGTGATACACTTTGAGACATGCCATGTCTCTGAGCCTTACAGCAAGACTGACTTCACATCTGAGGGTAAAGATTCTAATTGTGTTCTCTCTAGATATAGCTGAGGAGTTCCATATTGGTCGAAGGGCATTAAAAGCGCATCTGGCTTTATTTATCTTTGAGCAGACGTCACCAGCTGTACCCCCTCCTTTGTCAATGTTACTCCTCAGATATGTAAAGTCTTCTACTTCTTCATTGACTTGATTATTGATCTTCATCGAGTCCATCTGCCTATTGTTTATTCTCATTGCCTTTGTTTTATTTACATGTATGTGTAGTCCCATCTTTGCTGCTTCTGTTACAAATCTTTTTGTTTTCTCCTTCATATCTTGCTGTATATGTGATAGAAGGCACACATCATCTGTAAAGTCTAGATCCTCCAGTTGTTTGTTAAATGTCCACTGTAGTCAAATTTTCTCTCCCTATTTCTCATAACCCAGTCTATGACCATGAGAAAAAGTGGGAATATCAGACATCCCTGTCTGACCCCACTGTATACCGTGAAGGGCTCTGATAGTTTTCCTTTGTGTAGTACTTTGCATGAGGCCTCCTGGTAGAAATCTTGAATGATTTTAATGAATTTCTCTGAGATTCCATAATGTCTCAGGATTTTCCATATCATAGTACAGTCTATTCTGTCGAAAGCTTTTTCGAAGTCCACAGAATTTATATACAAGGGGGTCTGCCACTCATTTGATTGTTCTATGATGATTCTGAGTGTTGCTATCTGGTCTGTGCATGATCTTCCTGCATGAAATCCTGCTTGTTCCTTTCTGAGTTTGTCATCCACCACCTGCTCAATACTGTCAAACAAAACTCTGGTCAAATTTTTCCAGCCACTGCTAATAGTGTTATACCCATCCAGTTGCTATATACGGTCAAGTTTCCTTTATTTGGCAGCTTGATAATGTGGCCTTCCTTCCTGCTCTTTGGGATGGCCTCTTTTTCTCAAATTTTCGTGAAGAACTGGTGTAGCAACTCTGTAGTGTATGGTACATCTGCCTTGAGGGCTTCTGGTGGTATTCCATCTGGACCTGCGGCCTTCCAAATTTTTAGCTGTTTTATTGCCCGAGAGATCTCTTGTTTAGTGGGTGGATTCATGTTTCACTGTAGTGGCTCTTCTGCTGGTTCTGTGATGGGTTACTGTATTGGTTGATTTCGGTTTAAGATTTCCTAAAAAATATTCAGCCCATCTTGCCCTTTGTTTCTCTTCATTGCTAATGCTTTGTCCTTCTCTGCTCTTCACTGTTGTATTGTGGTTTAGCTGTTTCTTAGATAAATCAATACCCTTTAGCTCCCCGCGGAGCATAGGCCTTCTATAAACACATGCCAAGTCTTCCTGTCATGTGCCATCCGCTCAAGTTCTATCCATGTTTTCCTCATCATTTTCACCTCTGGATCCAGCTCTCTTCTCCGTGTATTTTGGTCTACCTCTGCCTCTCTTTCCCTGTAGATTCCAGATCAAGGACTGCCCTTTAATGCTATCAACAGGTTTCCTCAATGTGTGTCCTATCCATCGCCAGCGTCTTCTTCTCAGCCCTTGTTCCACTGGCACTTGTCTTGTTCTTGTCATCAATTCCACATTTGTGACTGTTTCTTAGATAAAGTTCTAGTAATATTATATAATGTTTTCAAGTCTCCTTTTTTTGTCGCAATCTCGGCTTCCTCTGTTAGTTTTTCAATAAATTATCTTTTGTCTTGCCTGGCATTCTTTTTTCACTTTCCTGTTTATCTCCCAATATATTGTGAGCAGTTGTGTTTTCTGTTCTGCCTCTTTACAGTTGTTTACTTGTTGTTTGATGTCTCTCCTTTCTCTTATGAGGTTCCATGTGTTTTCTGTGAGCCATTCCTTCTGTTGTTTATTTCTTTTGCCAAGAACTTCTTCACATGTATTTCTGTATGCTTCCTGAATTTTGCACCAATGGTTATCTATACTTTCCTCTTCAAGGTTCTCCAGTGCTTCAAATCTATTTCTCAACTTTAGGTTGACATGAACTCTTGTTTCTTTGTTCATAAGGTTCTGGGTGTTATACTTTGGGCTTGCTTTTTCTGCTCCGTCTTTGTGAGCCCTCCATTTTATCCTCAGTGATGCCAGGAGAAGGTGGTGGTCTGACGCTATGTCAGCTTCCCACTTTACTCTAACACTTTGTAGGCAGCTTCTCTATTTTCTTTCTATGGTGAGGTGGTCTATCTGATCTTGTGTGTGCCCATCTGGGGAGTTCCATGTAGTCTTGTGTATGTCTGTGTGTGGGAAGATAGTCCCTCCGATTACCAAATCGTTGAAATCACAAAAGCTTACAAAAAGCTCTCCATTTTCATTTATGTTTCCTACGCCATTCTTTCCCATGATTAGTTCACAGTTTTTGTTGTCTTCTACCTTTGCATTTAAATCTCTTATTACTATCTTAATGTCTCTCTTGTGTGTTTTGTCCAGTGTTCCTTGGAGTTCATCATAGAAATCCTGCTTCTTATCATCATCTGCATTGTTAGTAGGGGCATAACACTGAATGATGGTGATTTTTCTTCCTTATCGCTGGAATCTTTCCATTATTATCCTGGGTGATATTGGTTCCCATTCTATAAAAGCTTTTCTGGCTTCCTGTGACATCATAATAGCAACCCCTTCTGTGTGTGTGAGGATATATTCATCCTCGTGTCCTGAATATATGATATGTCCCCCCGTATTGGTCATGAATTCACAAGTTTCATTTATTCTCGTTTCTGCAGGTCCTAAGTTTTATTCCATATTGTCTCATCTCTCCAGCTACCTATGTTGTCCTTCCGGCCTCCAGCATTGTCCGTATGTTCCAGGTGACTATTTTAATTTTTACCTTCGTCGTTAGAAGTGGTGACGGCAGCCTGACTTCCATTGGCTGGCTTTCATCGGGTCTCTGCGTCATACGTCTCTTCCGAGGATTCTTCCTGACCTTGGCTTTTGTTTCGTTCTTCAACTGTTTCCGTTTCTGTGATAATTTTTTTTTCCGGCAGGGTTGTCAGCCCTGTTCTCCAACCTCCTTTAACCTGGAGGAAAGGGGGTGTGCCCACTTTGTCTGTCCTTTCCATTTTGACCTACTCAGCGTTATTGAACCTAACAGGAGCAAACGCTCCCGCTGCTTTAGCTCAAAATTCAAATCACTCAAGCCGATTCACCACATCAAGGTGGGGCACTTGGGTCAGAGTTTTACTTCAGTCCTTCTCAATTTTTTGACAGTAATTACTGGAGAGAAAAGTTAAAGGTTCACGGGCAAGACAGCAGCTGGGATACAATTGTGAAAATAAAGTATTGTACATTCAAGTACCTTTAAGTATTAAAACCTACACACATATTATACTGTACAAACCTCCAACAAATTACAGCCACAACCACTAGAGCCAGTACGATGACACCAGCCACTACGCCTACAACAGCCCCAATAATGACGTCATCATTATCATCCCCACCACCTTGGTTTTTTGCTAGGAAATAAACAATATACATCAGTATGTAAATATGGTAGACATATGTTGTATTATAAGTCGTTCAATACAGTAGCATTCTTTAGCTTGAAAACTCCAGACAGAATAAAATGATCAATGAGAAGTGTCAATAATATGAGGTGCTGAAGTTAAAAGACAAGAATTTAATAATGATGAAAACTAAATAGAAAAGTTACAAATACAGTAGAATCTCGATAATCCGAACGCCAGTAACCCGAACAAGCCAGTATTATTTTAATGTTGGAGCCAGAAAGGTTGCAATGTGTTTGAGCTAAACCAAAATGTGCCTTTGACGGTAAGATGTGTAGTGTTTATTATCAACTCTCACGTTCTTTTAGTCAGTTTGTCAGTTTGCTTAGTGCGAGTATGAATGTTTAGTGCTAAAATAGATTTACTTTTGCCGCAATATAGCTGTGGTATCTTCTTTTTCTAAAAGAAAGCAGACATTTTCAACAATTGACTGGAAACTTGAGATTTTAAACAGACATTCGAAAGCAGAAAACAGATGTTCATTAGCCATATTGTACGACATTGGAAATTTAGAAAGAACAGATATTAAAACAAGAAAGAAACTTGTCAAGTTCGCATCAAAACTGGACTCAGATGATGGGTCTACGCGTGCAGACATAAAACGGACTGTGATGGCTTCAGACAAGTAACAAATTGAATATTCTCCAAATCAACTAATGTTGCTTAATAAAAGTGAGAAACCTGACAAAACAGAAACGAAGATCAGAAATGGTGCTGTTGAAGGTTCCGTTTCTTCTGTTACCTTTGAATAAAGCTAAGTACATCACAGTGGTATTTTTATTTTGTTTTATTACTAAACTATTTTCTAGTCTCTAGAACAGATTATGATACGTTAAAAAATTCGAACAAACCAGAAATGCAAACAACCGACGGTCTCAGTTATGTCTGATTTTTAAGGCTCTGCTGCATATTGAATGGCACAAAGGGTAGAGCACTGGGAACACGACAGAACACCATTAATGGTATCACTCGTGCTGTTTTAGTATCTACACGTAGGCAAATCCTTCATGTGGAAGGTTGGGGGCTCTTTCTGAGGGAAGAAGTCAATGTCGCAAGGAACCTGAATTCAACTCTTTATGTCTAGATAATAGGCACACACAAGAATACAACACACACACACACACACACACACACACACGAAACCAGATTTACACGGAAGCGAAACCCACAATTCTAGATGCGTCAATGCACAGAAAATATTCATGGAAGCTAATAAAGAGGTATGAACTAACATCAGAAGGGACACGAAAATATGCATTTGTGAATTGACAAGAGAGAGGGGAGGGGGGAGGGGGGGGGGGGGGCGAAAGCCAAAGTAAACATGAATGATCTGTACAACAGCACAACAAGCACAACCGTACAAAAAAGCTAAAATGAAAGTACAAACATGTCCTCACCGAGAGCAAGAATGAAAAAATAGCTTAGCAGTATAACAAACAAAAATAAGAAATGACGAGATATTCATTTATCACCTTTAAACTGTCCAAAGAACATAGGCCTTTAATAATCTAAGGTCAAAGTTGGTTGTCCCATGCCATCTGCTTAAAGGTTTTTAACAGGTCTTCTTCATGTCCTTCATGTCTGTCTCGTTCTCTTCTCAATGTTCTCCTTGGTCTCCTCTTGTCTCTTCTACCCTGGGGAATCCTGAATAAATACTGTCTGTTGATGTTATAAATAGGCTTCCTCATATTGTGTTCTATCCATTGTCAGTGTCTTCTTCTTGTTTATCTCCTGTGTCATTGGCACTTGTCATCAGTCTCACATTAGTGACATTGTCATCAGTCTCACATTAGTGACATTGTCATCAGTCTCACATTAGTGACATTGTCATCAGTCTCACATTAGTGACCTTGTCATCAGTCTCACATTAGTGACCTTGTCATCAGTCTCACATTAGTGACCTTGTCATCAATCTCACATTAAGTGACCTTGTCATCAGTCTCACATTAAGTGACCTTGTCATACAACTTCAATCCTTCTATTCTACCCAGTTACCTATTTATGAAAGTATGTAGGTTGTTGGTTGTTGTTTTTGTTGTTTTTCGTGTTTCGGAGCCATAAAATAAGACTGATGTGACATTTGAATTAAATATTCAGATTTTTGTTGTTGACTTGATTTCTGTTGATCTCCGTATATTTCTTAATGCAATGAAAGCTCAGCTGTATTCATATTTTAAAGAGACATTTCTAAATACACCAGTTCCACAAAATATCCCAGACACCAAACCTGCAGAAAAGAAGCTACAAGTTAATCGTGAACAATTTAACAAGTAAGAAATAACGAGAGCCATAACGCTCCTAAAAGATGGACAATCTACAAGTCAATATGACATGTCAGCAAAAGCCATCAACGCTCATATGGACAGAGATATTATATAAATTATTTGGTACAGCCTGGGACAATGACGAAATACGAGCAGTATGGAAGAAAGAATATCTGGTCAAGTTTCATAAGAAGAGCAATTTTCAAGAGTGGACGAGTTACGGAGGAATCAAGTTACAATCAGTGCCAGGAAAAAATATATTAAACACTATCATCCTTAAGAGATTGAAATATTCATAAACAGACAACTGAGAGATGAATAAGCATGTTTTTTACACATGGGATCCTGTACAGACCAGCCACACCGAAGATAATTAGTAAACGTAGCTTGAATCTGGCATTATGACTTTACTTTAGTTTTTGTGGATTATGAGCAGGGTTGACACGGCGTCCTTTTGGAAACTGATGAGGCGATACAGTTATAGCCCCTTAAAGATTAGCAAATTATTAAAGGAAGCATATGAAAACGTGAGATTAAGAATTCGTCATGAAGCACAACTTAAAGAGTTGTTCGATATTTAAATAGAAGTGAACCAGAGGTGTGTCTTGTCACCATTTCTCTTCTTACTGGCTTTAGAATGGGTAATAAAACACTGACATCAATCTACAGAAATGGAACTCAGTTTTGGTTATTCTGTCCCATAACCGGAACCAGATACAAGGTGGAATGAAAATACTTGACAAGAGGTCACAGTAACTGTGTCTGAACATAAGGATAAGATAAATATTAATAGAATAAATGCCGCAAATGATACACAGATTTGTACTTAAAGGAATCATCCTTCAAGATATATAATCATTTATGTATCTTGGCATCAAAATATACCACGTTGGGTGTAGTGAAAGTGAATTAAAAATAGCACAAGGCAACACTGTAATTTCATTGCATTGGGAAATAAAAGGAAACAAAATGAAGTCAAGCTAAACAGACAAATCCCAATCATCAACACAGATGTCAAGTCAGTACTATAGTATGGCTCTGAAACATGGAGAACTAGAAAAACAACCAAGATCTGACGGGCTTCTTATAAATGGGTGCTTGAGCAGAATAAAGGATTTGAAATAATATGACAAGATAACCAGTGTGGACCGGATGACAAGATAACCAGTGTGGAACAGATGACAAGATAAACAGTGTGGAACAGATGACACGATAAACAGTGTCGAACTGATGACAAGATAACCAGTGTGGAACTGATGACAAGGTAACCAGTGAGGAGCAGATGACACGATAACCAGTGTCGAACTGATGACAAGATAACCAGTGTGGAACTGATGACAAGGTAACCAGTGTGGAACAGATGACAAGATAGCCAGGGTGGAACTGATAACCAGTGTGGAACTGATGACAAGATAACCAGTGTGGAACTGATGACAAGAATCAGTGTGGAAAAGATGACAAGATAACCAATGTGGACCTGATGACAAGATAACCAGTGATTAACAGATGACAAGATATCCAGTGTGGAACAGATGACAAGATAACCAGTGTGGAAATGATGACAAGATAACCAGTGTGGAACTGATGACAAGAATCATTGTGGACCTGATGACAAGATAACCAGTGTGGACCTGATGACAAGATAACCAGTGTGGATCTGATGACAAAATAACCAGTGTGGAACTGGTGACAAGAATCAGTGTGGACCTGATGACATGATAACCAGTGTGTAACAGATGACAAGATAACCAGTGTGAAACAGATGATAAGATAACCAGTGTGGAACAGATGACAAGATAACCAGTGTGGAACTGATGACAAGATAACGTGAGCCGCGCTAGCGTAGTGGTTACCACATTGCGCTGGCGACCGGGTTACCCAGGATCAAACCCGGGCGATGACATTTGAAGATTTTTCGTCCACCGGGATTTGGACTGGATTAACTCGAGCCCTGGCAAGTACATTTGAAGTAGTGTCGTCGACAAGGGACTGGCGGCTCCTGAGCCGACCCAGCTCTAATGGGTACTTCCGAAATCGGCGAGTATCTGCCTGAATGGCGAGGGACCCCTGTCTCTGTGCAAGAAAAAATAGGGATACTCATGTAAAATCAGTCTCAGGTTAGACATATTAAGCTGAGATTTCGCTTCGAGTAATAGCCAGAGTGTAAAAAAAAAAGATAGACAGTGTGAAGCTGATGACAAGATAACCAGTGTGAAACTGATGACAAGATAACCAATGTAGAACTGATGACAAGATAACCAGTGTGAAACTGATGACAAGATAACCAATGTAGAACTGATGACAAGATAACCAGTGTGAAACTGATGACAAGATAACCAATGTAGAACTGATGACAAGATAACCAGTGTGAAACTGATGACAAGATAACCAGTGTGAAACTGATGACAAGATAACCAATGCAGAACTGATGGCTCGATAACCAGTGTAAAACTGATGACAAGATAACCAGTGTGGAACTGATGACAAGATAACCAGTGTAAAACTGATGACAAGATAACCAGTGTGAAACTGATGACAAGATAACCAGTGTGGAACTGATGACAAGGTAACCAGTGTGGAACAGATGATAAGATAGCCAGGGTGGGACTGATAACCAGTGTGGAACTGATGACAAGATAACCAGTGTGGAACTGATGACAAGAATCAGTGTGGAAAAGATGACAAGATAACCAATGTGGACCTGATGACAAGATAACCAGTGATTAACAGATGACAAGATAACCAGTGTGGGACAGATGACAAGATAACCAGTGTGGAAATGATGACAAGATAACCAGTGTGGAATTGATGACAAGAATCAATGTGGACCTGATGACAAGATAACCAGTGTGGACCTGATGACAAGATACCAGTGTGGAACTGATGACAAAATAAAAAGTGTGGAACTGATGACAAGAATCAGTGTGGACCTGATAAGATAACCAGTGTGGACCTGATGACAAGATAACCAGTGTGGACCTGATGACAAAATAACCAGTGTGGAACTGGTGACAAGAATCAGTGTGGACCTGATGACATGATAACAGAGTGTAACAGATGACAAGATAACCAGTGTGAAACAGATGATAAGATAACCAGTGTGGAACAGATGACAAGATAACCAGTGTGGAACTGATACCAAAATCATCAATGTGGAACTGATAACAAGATTACCAGTTTTGAATTGATGGCAAGATAACCAGTGTGGAACAGATGACAATATAACCATTGTGGAACAGATGACAAGATAACCAGTGTGGAACAGATGATAGGACAACCAGTGTGGAACTGATGACAAGATAACCAGTGTGGAACTGATGACAAGATAACGTGAGCCGCGCTAGCGTAGTGGTTACCACATTGCGCTGGCGACCGGGTTACCCAGGATCAAACCCGGGCGAAGACATTTGAAGATTTTTCGTCCACCGGGATTTGGACTGGATTAACTCGAGCCCTGGCAAGTACATTTGAAGTAGTGTCGTCGACAAGGGACTGGCGGCTCCTGAGCCGACCCAGCTCTAATGGGTACTTCCGAAATCGGCGAGTATCTGCCTGAATGGCGAGGGACCCCTGTCTCTGTGCAAGAAAAAAAAGGGATACTCATGTAAAATCAGTCTCAGGTTAGACATATTAAGCTGAGATTTCGCTTCGAGTAATAGCCGGAGTTTAAAAAAAAAAGATAGACAGTGTGAAGCTGATGACAAGATAACCAGTGTGAAACGGATGACAAGATAACCAATGTAGAACTGATGACAAGATAACCAGTGTAAAACTGATGACAAGATAACCAGTGTGAAACTGATGACAAGATAACCAGTGTGAAACTGATGACAAGATAACCAATGTAGAACTGATGGCTCGATAACCAGTGTAAAACTGATGACATGATAACCAGTGTGAAACTGATGACAAGATAACCAGTGTAAAACTGATGACAAGATAACCAGTGTACAACTGATGACAAGATAACCAGTGTAGAACTCATGACAAGATAACCAGTGTGAAACTGATGACATACAACCAGTGTGAAACCGATGACAAGATAACCAGTGTGAAACTGATGACAAGATAACCAATGTAAAACTGATGACAAGATAACCAGTGTGAAAGTGATGACAAGATAACCAGTGTACAACTGATGACACGGTAACCAGTGTGAAACTGATGACAAGATAACCAGTCTAAAACTGATGACAAGATAACCAATGTAGAACTGATGACAAGATAACCAGTGTGAAACTGATGACAAGATAACCAATGTAGAACTGATGACAAAATAACTAGTGTGAAACTGATGACAAGATAACCAGTGTGAAACTGATGACAAGATAACCAATGTAGAACTGATGACAAGATAACCAGTGTGAAACTGATGACAAGATAATCAGTGTACAACTGATGACAAGATAACCAGTGTGAAACTGATGACAAGATAACCAGTGTGAAACTGATGACAAGATAACCAGTGTGAAACTGATGACAAGATAACCAATGTAGAACTGATGACAAGATAACCAGTGTGAAACTGATGACAAAATAACCAGTGTACAACTGATGACAAGATAACCCATGTGAAACTGATGACAAGATAACCAGTGTGAAACTGATGACAAGATAACCAGTGTAGAACTGATGACAAGATAACCAGTGTGAAACTGATGACAAGATAACCAATGTAAAACTGATGACAAGATAACCAGTGTGAAACTGATGACAAGATAACCAGTGTACAACATGACAAGATAACCAGTGTGAAACTGATGACAAGATAACCAGTGTGAAACTGATGACAAGATAACCAGTGTGAAACTGATGACAAGATAACCAGTGTGGGACAGATGACAAGATAACCAGTGTGGAAATGATGACAAGATAACCAGTGTGGAATTGATGACAAGAATCAATGTGGACCTGATGACAAGATAACCAGTGTGGACCTGATGACAAGATACCAGTGTGGAACTGATGACAAAATAAAAAGTGTGGAACTGATGACAAGAATCAGTGTGGACCTGATAAGATAACCAGTGTGGACCTGATGACAAGATAACCAGTGTGGACCTGATGACAAAATAACCAGTGTGGAACTGGTGACAAGAATCAGTGTGGACCTGATGACATGATAACAGAGTGTAACAGATGACAAGATAACCAGTGTGAAACAGATGATAAGATAACCAGTGTGGAACAGATGACAAGATAACCAGTGTGGAACTGATACCAAAATCATCAATGTGGAACTGATAACAAGATTACCAGTTTTGAATTGATGGCAAGATAACCAGTGTGGAACAGATGACAATATAACCATTGTGGAACAGATGACAAGATAACCAGTGTGGAACAGATGATAGGACAACCAGTGTGGAACTGATGACAAGATAACCAGTGTGGAACTGATGACAAGATAACGTGAACCGCGCTAGCGTAGTGGTTACCACATTGCGCTGGCGACCGGGTTACCCAGGATCAAACCCGGGCGAAGACATTTGAAGATTTTTCGTCCACCGGGATTTGGACTGGATTAACTCGAGCCCTGGCAAGTACATTTGAAGTAGTGTCGTCGACAAGGGACTGGCGGCTCCTGAGCCGACCCAGCTCTAATGGGTACTTCCGAAATCGGCGAGTATCTGCCTGAATGGCGAGGGACCCCTGTCTCTGTGCAAGAAAAAAAGGGATACTCATGTAAAATCAGTCTCAGGTTAGACATATTAAGCTGAGATTTCGCTTCGAGTAATAGCCGGAGTTTAAAAAAAAAGATAGACAGTGTGAAGCTGATGACAAGATAACCAGTGTGAAACGGATGACAAGATAACCAATGTAGAACTGATGACAAGATAACCAGTGTAAAACTGATGACAAGATAACCAGTGTGAAACTGATGACAAGATAACCAGTGTGAAACTGATGACAAGATAACCAATGTAGAACTGATGGCTCGATAACCAGTGTAAAACTGATGACATGATAACCAGTGTGAAACTGATGACAAGATAACCAGTGTAAAACTGATGACAAGATAACCAGTGTACAACTGATGACAAGATAACCAGTGTAGAACTCATGACAAGATAACCAGTGTGAAACTGATGACATACAACCAGTGTGAAACCGATGACAAGATAACCAGTGTGAAACTGATGACAAGATAACCAATGTAGAACTGATGACAAGATAACCAGTGTGAAAGTGATGACAAGATAACCAGTGTACAACTGATGACACGATAACCAGTGTGAAACTGATGACAAGATAACCAGCCTAAAACTGATGACAAGATAACCAATGTAGAACTGATGACAAGATAACCAGTGTGAAACTGATGACAAGATAACCAATGTAGAACTGATGACAAAATAACTAGTGTGAAACTGATGACAAGATAACCAGTGTGAAACTGATGACAAGATAACCAATGTAGAACTGATGACAAGATAACCAGTGTGAAACTGATGACAAGATAATCAGTGTACAACTGATGACAAGATAACCAGTGTGAAACTGATGACAAGATAACCAGTGTGAAACTGATGACAAGATAACCAGTGTGAAACTGATGACAAGATAACCAATGTAGAACTGATGACAAGATAACCAGTGTGAAACTGATGACAAAATAACCAGTGTACAACTGATGACAAGATAACCCATGTGAAACTGATGACAAGATAACCAGTGTGAAACTGATGACAAGATAACCAATGTGGAACTGATGACAAGGTAACCAGTGTGAAACTGATGACAAGATAACCAGTGTGGAACTGATGACAAGATAACCAGTGTGGAACTGATGACTAGATAACCAGTGTGGAACTGATGACAAGATAACCAGTGTGGAACAGATGACAAGAAAACCAGTGTGGAACAGATGACAAGAACCAGACAAGTACCAGAGATGAGAAGAGAACGATGGAGATAGGACATCAACTGAGAAGAAACCTATTGATAGCATTACAAAACACTCCTTGTTCTGGATCCCATGTGTAAGAAAGGTAGATGTGACCAAAAACACGCGGTGACGTCAAGAAGTGACGTAAATTAAAGGGATAAAAAAGACAGACAAAGATCTTGACAGGATGTCACAGTACTGGAGGCCTTAGCATAATTTTGGTGAAGGCTATACTTCTTGGAGAGCTAACGGGTAATGATGATAATTATATTACTATTAATAACGATGAACAGGAAGAAGATAACGAATTTAAAAAAAAAACAGACTGAAAATAACAACAAAAAATGCTTATGGCAAACTATATCTCAACAATAAAACACATAACCCACCTTCAGTACACAACGGCGGATTATATCCACTCAAACATCCACGATTACAGTGTCCATTAACGTGGTCACATGATGTTACTTTTGTACCGTTCGTCCTGGTACAGAACTCACTGCAGTTTAAACTACAGTCCTTGCCGTATGTACCTGTGTCACATTCTGGAACAATACAAGATTTACAGTATAAGCAGTTTTCTTCTGTTTCATAGGGTAGTTAAAAATGCTGGAAATTAAATGATTTTTCTTCTGGTAACAGTGAAACCAGGTCCACACCTTCATTTCTTTGACAGGTAAGAACGAAATACGCACCACTTTTCCTTGCTTGTAGAAAAAGAGAGCTATCCAGACTATCATAAGAGAACAGAATCAACCCAACGACGACTACCACACTCTTGACCGGCAGGTACAGATAACCATTTTTTGCATCAGGACAGGGCATAGCAAACTCAATAAACACATGCACAAGCTACGATTGTCTGCTTCACCACTGTGCACATGTGGATTAAACGAACAAACTGCTGAGCATGTTCTACAGGACTGTCCTCTGTATGACCAGTTAAGAAAGATATACTGGCTCAATGATTCAACACTAAACTCAAAGCTGTATGGAGCTAAAGAGGAGATCCATACAACGGTCGAGTTCATAATGAGAACTCGTCTTACGTTGTAGGCATCAAAGATGCGATCGCAAGAAGAAGAAGAATTTCTTTGACAGGTAAGAACGAAAATACGCACCACGTATCCTTGCTTGTAGTAGCAAGACTGAAGGTGAAACTCAGAGCTGCTGGGCCAATGGAAACCAAACAGAAAAGGTATAACATTATGAAATATAAGGACCCCCTCACCAGAAAAGCTTTTGTAGTTGATGTAAAGAGACTATATCGAATTCCAATAGCCAAGAAAATACAGCGACTGATGATATTGACCAGAAATTTAACATCATCTCAACAATATACAAGGAAAGCAGCTAATCATGCTTGGGATTCCAATAAAGAAAGAGACAAGATTGGATAACATCAGAAACATTAAACACGATAGTGATGACAAAAGAAATGAATAGAAAGAAAATAGAAGCAAAGTCTCAAAGGTTAAGGAAAATATAGAGCGAACAGTACAGTCAGCTGGACAAGGAAATAAAACGTCAAACCCGTACCAACAAAAGGAAATTTCTGGATGATCTTGGAAGATAGGCAGAAGTGGCAGTACTGAGAAATGAACAAAGCACAGTTTATAAAATAACTAAAACTATCAGTGGAAAACGAGGTGCAAACAATATAACGTTAGTATGAGATAAGCAAAGAAATCTCATTCTACAGCACAGTGGCAGGAAACAAGATAGGCAGAGCATTTCAGAGAAACACTGAATAAGGAAATACCATAAACGCAGTAGAATGCTCCTGAGGCTGAAAATGGCTTAGGCGTAAATACACGCATTCCACGATGAGAAGAAATCATCCTAGCTATCAAAGGGTTAAAGAATTGTCACGGATTGCCTCCCTTCCTTTGCAGTAGTGGTTCAACAGTGGCCAAAACTCAAGAGTATCTAAATGGGTCGTCAAAGGTGTCTACCTTCGCACAAGATTACTCTTGGCAGAGTTGTAGATATAAGGGTAATGACGCTTCTACCTTAAGGGTGTTTCATAAGATATTTTCAGAAGTCAAGATATATGTTGCATTGGGCTGAACAATTGTTAACTTATTTCTGATCCGTCGCCTTTTGTGAAGGAATTAAGCAATGGTTTGGGGTCTCTGTAGGGTTCGGGTCACGACGTCCCACCTACATCAATGGATGTTGAAGCGAACACATAGCCTCTCATATCCAGGTGCAGTGATCGCCGCAGAAGCTACTGTCTTGTAGTAAGCTTCTGGCATATGGCCTCTCCTGCACAAATGTGTCCATAGCAGCACCTTCACGAGGTGACCCCGTTCTCACAGAGTTTGCTATGGGGGCGACCGAGTGCCTGGCGGTATAAATGGGTCGGGAGTTGTTTGGGACCCCTCTTAAGGTGCAGGCGCAATACCCACCAGCGAGTGGACCATGCTCTGGCCAACACCAACCCAAACCCCACTCATGGGTTAAATGCTACTTTCTCTCTTCTCTACTTGCCTACCAAGCTTTCTCTGTCCAATCCTCGATAACCTCACCAAGGATCCTGAAGTGGTGATGGTAAAATATAGGTCTTTACGTAGAAGGGATCCGGGCCCTGCCCAACGTCCCAGCTGCAGCAAGAGTGCCGTGCGACCTGACATTGCACCCATCGTCAGATTTTGTCCCACTCCTGAGACATGGGAAGCAAAGCCACTAAAACTCAATGGAAATTTAGAACCACTGTGCTGGGGAAAATCGTGAAGGCATAGGATGCAGGACGTGACACAGCCACAGCAAAAGCTCAGCCACAGAACGAAGAAATGAGGCCTGCATCGTGAGCGCTTGTGACTAGCGGGGAATGCATCTCTGTGAACCCCACCTGAACCCCCAAAGCAAAGTGATCTTTAGAGCCAAAAGGTGAGTGGCCAAGCAAACCAACCCAATACTCATGGAGGAAGACACACCCATTGCATTCTTTGGGAGGGAGATGTCTGCAGCAAACACCCAATACCTCCAATGCCAGTCAAACAACATATTCCATACGAGCTCGGGCGTCGCCTCGGTTACCAAGGCCCGCGCAAGAGAGATAAATCCCCTGCTCCTTGTGAAAAGTCAGCGAAGGGGAACCTTAATATTTTACAGCTAAATATAGCTGGACTACAGAACAAGACAATTGAGCTTACAAAAATACTACACGAACATCAAGTACAAGTAGCCCTTCTCCAGGAAACAATACTCCCACGGAGACAAATTAACATCACGGGTTATATACAGTACAAATGTGAATGCCTGAAGTGCTAGGCATCATGACCTTAATCAGAAATGATACCCAAGCCACAGTAACCAACAACCCTACAGCGGATATCGACCACCAAATAATAAAGCTATGGGGCAAGGATAACACCAAGTATACACTACACAACATTTACTGTCCCCCGACCTCATCAAAAGGTCTGCCTGAGTTTGAGCCCATACTAAAGAAAACTGTCGTAGCTGGTGATTTTAATGCTCACATTCCTGCTCTAGGATACAGGCGGTTTAACAGTAGGGGCCTAGAGGTTGAGGAGTTGTGCAGCAGTACCAACTTAATGCTACTGCAGAACTTGGAAACTCCACCAACACTCCTTCACAGGGCACACGGCTCGACCAGCCGGCCAGATCTGACATTTGTTTCAGCTGATATAGCAGAAAATAGTATCATCAACGTCTTAGAAGATGTGGGAAGTGACCACCGCCCTGTTTTAACAACTATTTTAACACCACAGATGACACAGAAGTCCCTTGATAAACCATCCTGGAACTTCAGGAAAGCAGACTGGGACCACTACGGCCGAGAAACTGATGCTGGATTCAGTCAAATCATTAGAACTGATAACATTAATACTACATACAACAACATATGTACCACAATCCTAGCAGCTGCCAAAAAGTGCATCCCAAGGGGGAAGCATAAGAAGTATAAACCTTACTGGACATCTGAACTAGCTGAAGCAGTCAAAGAGAGGAGAGAGGCTAGAAAGAAGGCTGAAAAATACCCTACCACCCTAAATAAAACAGAGTACAACAGGTGGACAGCAAAAGTAAGGTATGTCACCAAGAAGAATAAACGGGAGACTTGGAAAGAAAATTGCAATAAACTAGATTTAAAAAGAGAAGGGAACAAAGTTTGGAGACTCCTTAGTAATCTCGAGGGAAGCAAGAAAAAGACAAACCCAACACCTATGGTGGATGGAAATGGTGATGAATTAACATCAAGCAGCAAGAAAGCCGATGTCTTCAACAATTTTTACGCCAGTGTAAATAAAACACAACAGAGAAAGAAACTAGACAAAGTGCTCCTAAAGAACACATCCACGCGTAACATAGATCAGGCCAATATGGCTGCGTTCGATGATCCGTTCCGCCCACAAGAACTGAGAATGGCACTACGGAAACTGGCCAAAAATAAAGCTCCAGGACCAGATAAAATTAAAAATGAGATGATTTGTCAGCTAGGGCCAAAGGCAAAAGAGACACTTCTGTGGTTCATCAATAGAACGTGGAACGAGGGACAGCTACCATCAGCATGGCTGACAGCAACCATCTTGCCTATATTGAAGAAAGGGAAACCACCGGGAACACCAAGAAGTTATAGGCCCATATCCCTCACTTCATGCTTAGGCAAGCTGGTCGAGAGAATGGTAAACAACAGACTATATTGGTGGTTGGAAAGCTGGAACCTTCTGGACAACAACCAGGCAGGCTTCAGACGTAAGTGCCACACAGATGACTCCCTCTTCAGGTTCACACAGAATGTGATGGATGGTTTTCAAGAGGGAAAAAGCACAACAGCTGTGTTCATCGACCTTGAGCAAGCCTACGACAGAGTTTGGAGAAAGGGACTTTTGCTAAAGATGAGAAGAATGGGAATAGGAGGGAAAATGATTAGATGGATACAGGCCTTCCTAACAAATAGAACCATAGCTACCAACTATGCTGGTGCAATGTCACGGAAAAGAACGCTGGAAGAAGGACTGCCTCAAGGCTCTCCTTTAAGTTGCACCCTTTTCCTCATCTTCATTAATGACCTTGCCAAACATCTGAATGTGTCGAAGGCGCTGTTTGCCGATGACCTTGCCATCTGGACTACTGATAAATATCCCATTCTGGCAAAAGTCAAGATCAACAGAGCTCTCCTTACAATGTCAGTATATTGTGAACTGTGGAAACTAAAAATCAATACGCAGAAAAATGTATACACCACTTTCTCGCGCAGCTACAAAATAGCAAAAAGACCTATCAACATCAAACTGAATGGGGAAACGCTAACAAAAGAGGAGCACCCAGTCTATCTAGGAGTAAAACTGGACAGACAATTGAAACTAGATGGACACATCTACAACCTCAGGGAAAAAGCATGTAAGCGTCTAAACCTCATCAAACGGCTAGCTAGTACAAATTGGGGAGCGGATAAACTAACACTTTGTCAACTATATCTCGGCTATGTGAGATCAGTGATAGACTATAACCTCCCCCTCCAGACCATTGTGAGTACTAATACCATCTTATCTCTGGACCGTGTGCAGAACCAAGCTCTCAGGTTAATTTGTGGAGGGATGAGATCAACACCCACAGCCGTATGCGAGATAGATGCCAATATAGAGCCACTGGATATTAGGCGTAAAAGAGCACTAACTGAAGCTGTAGAGAGATACAGGAGACAAGAGAAAGACCACCCAAACAAAGTACTTATTGACACTTGGAAACAAACACGAAGACTGAAACAACTATCTCTCCTGGACATAGCCAAAGAGGAAAATGATAAACACCATCTCCCGCAAGAGAGAGAATTGGAAAACAAATACTTTGGACCACCCCCTTGGGAAAACTTCCATCAACCAACTGTCAAAACACAACTGATAGATAAAATGGCCAACAAGGAAACACTACCCACAGTCTTGAAGACGTGTGCCTTGGAGACCATAAACAGCTACTCAACGTCAGCAGTCCAGGCCTACACAGATGGTTCTGCTTTCAAGACCACCTCTTTTGCAGGATATGGCGTCTGCATATGGTACCTGGATGGATCCTCTTATGAGTTCTGTGACTCCTGTGGTGAGAATTGTTCAAATTATGAAGCGGAGGCTGAGGCCATCAAGACAGCCATTGAATTACTACACCAACAGTTTGACCTTATGGAATGAAAGCCATCAGATATAGTGATTTTCAGTGACTCCATGTCTGTTCTGGAAGCACTTAAACAGACTCCATATGAAAACAAAGACATTTTTCTTAAAGGAAAAGCGGTTCATAACTTGATCACAGCCTACTCCATCAGTGTAACTCTACAGTGGATCCCTGGACACAGTGATCTAACTGGAAATGAGACAGCTGATAGACTTGCAAAAAGAGGAGCCTCTAAACAACAAAAGGACAGACCCTGCAGCATGAAAACAGTCAAACAGATTCTCAGAAACAACACAAGAGAAATCTGGCTGAACAGATGGGCGAACGGGCCGACTGGCCGAAATGTCTTTAATGAAATGACCTGCCCAAAAGACAACGACAACATAAACAGACTCAGCAGGAGAAATCAAAGTCTTATCTTTCAGTTCCGAACAGGACACACCAGAGTCAATAGCCATCTAAACCGTATCAACCCTCAGCACCTACCCATGTGTAGACACTGCTCTCATCCCTATGAAACAACCAGACACCTCCTCATGGAGTGTCCATCACTCACAAACGCCAGGAAAAAACGTTTACAGACACCTCTGACAGTCACCAACTCACTATATGGAACGTTAAAACAACTGCAGAAAACCTGCACTTTTTTAAGAATGGCATTGGGCTGCCAAGAGTAGATATGCTCAGCAGCTATAGGATATCGACAACAACAACAACAAGCAATGGTTTTTAGCCCGCTCAAGCCCCCCAGCTGAGTTAATACAGCGAATTTCTTTTATAAGGGTATAGCTCTTTTTAGAGGTAAATATATATATATATATATATATATATATATATATATATATATACTAGCCGCCATTAAAAACGCATCGCATTAGTTTATGAACCACAACTCGTTGTGCTAAATTTAAAATACATGAAACCACTGATTTTACATTTCTGATCCATTTACTAACCCAAATTTGCTGTATTATTATACATGAGACAATTCAGAACCGGCTCCTAAGCAGTTGTCAACCCTAGGTGTAAAAACAAAAGTCGCACTCACTGTCATTCAGTAACAGCCATCATTAATACCGTGTATAACCCCCTACAGCATCAATACAGGCTTGGAATCGGCGTCACATGCTATTGCAGAGTGTCTAGAAAAATGTTTGGGGTATGGCGTTCCTTTCTGCAATGAGTGCTCGCTCGAGATCATTCACATTGTTGATGTCATACTGGCGGGCCCTTCTGTTCAGTTCATCCCATGCGTGTTCAATCGGATTCATGTCAGGAGAGTTTGCAGGCAAATCCAGTACAAGATTTCTCCTACCAGCAAAGGAGACATTAAACCGGCTTTCATCGGAGAACATTGTTGATCTCCATCCCGCCCTTGGACGACGAATAGTAATGATAGGACCGATGTTGGGACGTCTGTTTTGCAAGCCAGCGGCGCGAAGTCTTCGTCGCACAGTGTTTGCGCTGACAAGTCTCCGAGTGCCAGGTGTATGAGCTGCTGTCTGAGTTGCTGTTTGGAAGCGATTGCGCAGATGTAACAATAGAATTTGGCGATCTTGAACTAGTGTTGTTACACGAGGTTGACCAAGCCTGGGACGGTCATTGGTGGTACCTGTCGCCCGAGATCGCTGGTTGAGTCTCACTATAGTGGACTGGTCACAATTGAAATGTCTGGCAACTTCTCTGGTCGCCATTCCACTGCTGAGCATACCAACAGCTTGCCGTCGCTCTTGTGACGACAGTCGAGGCATGACAAAAACATTAACAGACTTTCTTTCGATGAAAACAGATAATGGCGTTTTACTCGCTGAAACTTGACTAATGCGTGTACCAAATTTCAATGTGATTCGACTTTTAATAAAGCCAGAATTTATCAAAAAGCTTGTTTTGCACGTGAAGCACGCAAAATTTGAAGTAAACATCACATCGACAGTAAAGTGGGAATACATGAACTTCATCACTTGCACACTTTCGGGGTTTGAAAATCGCTCACTTGCATAAACATTTCAACAGTGAAAACATGTCACGATTTCGATGCGTTTTTAAACTATATAATATATAATATATATATATATATATATATATATATATATATATATATGTATTAAAATATATATATATATTAATAATTAGTTTATATATATATATATATATATATAATATATACTATATATAAAAATATATATAAAAAATATATATAATATATATATATACTATTTATATATAAATATATAAATATATAAATATATATATTTTATATAATATATAATATATATAATATATATAATATATATATATATATATATATATATATATATATATACAATAAAAAATGTCTTTCGTGCTGTTATATGATATCTCGAGAACGGCTGAACCGATCTTGATGCGGTTTTAACCAACGTATTGGTCATTTCTCACGGAAGGTTTTAAAGTATATATCGTCAAGATACAACATTATGAGGCTGAGCAGTGAATATTTCTTCACTCCATTCATTCTTACCTCAAGGGATTTCAGTCATTCTTATATCAAGGGGCAAGGGACGTAACTTATAAACTATATAAGTCATAATGTGTATTATTTATCATTAAATAAATCAGTGCGTTGCAAATGTTATACAAAGTTTGTAAGGCAAGCTTCCCGACACTAAAGGTTTGATAACTTCTCGCCTATCAAAAGTGTCAGGAAAGTTCGATTAATTCTCAGCTATGTTCTTACTAGCAACTTCGTCTTCACAGAAGCTGTCATGTAAATTATTTGTGCTAGAAAATGCGTCTACGTTCTTGAAGATTTCTGACATTATAAATGCTTAGCGATTCATTTGGATATGGAGAAAAGGCAAGTAGCTTTCTTTCAGTTACTATTGTGCTGGGGAATATTAGCTACCTACCTACATAATAATTTTCAGAGTTCATTATTAAGTTTATTTACTATTTAATTATTGACTACTTAATTATTTTCACTTTTCCTTTCATGTCTTCGTTACCATTTTGTATTTAATTGTATCGTAGACTAGGTTTGTGTGTTACACTAGACAACTGAAAAAAAGAAATCCAAGACAAAAGTAGCTATTTGTAACTAATTTGGACATGCTGATCACGAATCTTCTTCTTTGATCTTTAGCCGCCGACCGTCAAAACAGTCAGTGGCTATCACGCCTGGTGGCGTCTTGTAGGGCAACAACAAGTTGATTCCACTTTGCTCGGTCGGTGGCCATCCTTCGTACAGTGCCCCAACACTGGTTCATTCTTTGCTTCTCAGCCTCCACAGTCCTCCGCCAATTTGTTTTTGGTCGGCCTCTCTTTCGTTTTCCTTCAGGTGTCCATAGCATAACTGATAAGGGTGGATTTACGATGATAAGGCCACACTTCTGGCCACTATGGACGTTGCAGGTATAAGTCCAAAGTCGTTGTTGAAATGTAGCCAAGTAAAGTCCCACCCCTATAGACACCAGGGATATTATAGGCTGAAGTGTAAGGTGTCTTGGCTGGTTTGTTTATATGATGTAGATGTGAAGTCAAACAGGTAGCAGTAAAGGTAGAGTCCGCACAGGACGTCACATAAATTCACGACGTAGAAAGTCAATGAACGTTGTAACTGCTGTTGACGTTTCCATCATTTATTTTGACGCCACAATGACAGATACGTTACATCCATTTTACATAAGTCATAGACACGACAGTTCATGGTATTCAGCATACATTAAGTTCTTTAAATTAATATGAAATTAATATGAAACAAATATAAAGGTATGTTATCAGGCACTCGCAGGAAATAAAGAAGTAGAACACCAGACAACAGAAAAACAACAGACATGAGTGGCTTACCCAGGATTTGAACACTGGACCTTCCGTGCGACAACCCCGCCTAGCCATGCAAGCGAATCACACTATCCGCTCTGCCATCTACGCATCATCAAAAATGATGTTTCAATGACAGGTCAAGATAAAAGGAGGAACCACCATAGGAAGACAATTTATGGCGTGTGTTCGTGAGGCTTCAATAATTTAGCATGAGTTTTTGTTTCATTGGTAGTTTAGATTAGATAGAGGGATTGAAGTTAAAATAGTTTGATCAATGCAGTATGGGCTTATTCGAAAACAAGGTCTTTGGTCCAACAGTGGGGGTAGGGTTGTTTTATACTGCACTCTAGGTTTAATGGTTAGATAGAACAAGTTTGATTATCGAGGGGATGTATTGATTGATAGGTGAGATTCGGTTTTTAGGGGGTGGGGGTTGGTTTTGTTAGGGGGTTGGTGTTTAGGGTTGATCAGGGTTTGAGAGTGTAAACCTTAATCTAATAGGGTACGAAATTAGAATTGGGGTGAGATTAGATTTTGTGGGGACTGTGAATGATTAGTGGGAGGTATTTTGGAAGGATGGGTGTAGGTGGGGGTGTTTGGTAGTAATTTTTCCGAGGGATAAAAAAGAGGGTTTCAATGAGGGGAGGTTATGGGGTTTGGATGTGGTGTGGGTTGATTGGATTTGATAAGATAGATTAGTGAGGGAATTTTATAATAGTTTTAGTTTCGTGTAGATACCTATATCGTAAGGGTGGGATGGTGGGGAAAGGGAGGGGGAGTTGGTGAGGGGGGGATACGATAGATACTTGAGAAAGGGGAGTAGGGTCCACCCGGGTTTTGACTTAGGTGAATGTCTGTGGGACGTGTTGAGGGGGGGTTGATTTTTTATGTATGTTTAATTTGTTTTTCTTAGATGTAATTGTAGGGTGTTAGTCCAGGGGATGATTGGAATGGGGTGATGAAGGGTAAACGTGGGGTTGGGTGGATGGAATGCGGTGATGGCAGTGGGTTTAGGGTGGGGTGGGACTCAGGGGGGGGGGGGGTGTCGTTGTGGTATTTGTGTAGAGTTCATCAAAACCCATGTTGTGGTGTTTTGTTTAGGGAGGTTGTTAAGGCTGTGTTGGGATTTTTGGTGGGTGGTTGATTTTTTGTGGTTTTAGTTGAGGGTTGTATGTGGGTGGGTGGTTGTTGGGGAGTTTGTGTTTGGGGGTTTCTGGGGGTGGGGGGTTGTGTTGGTTGTTTGTTGGTTGTTGGTTCAAGTTTGTGTGGTTGGGTAAAATGTTTGGGGTGCTGGGGGTTATGTGAGTGTTGATGGGTGGTTATTTTTGAAAGGTCGGTTAAATGGGTGTGTGGGTTGGGGTGTTGTTTTGTGTGGTGTGGGGGTTGTGTTTTGCTACCGTTTGTTGGTTTTGGTTGTTTTATTGGGCGGTTTGGATGGTGAGTTGTTATTTTTTTTTTTTTTATTTTCTTGGGTTTTTTTAGGGTTTTTGTTGGGTTGTGTGGGTTATTTATGGTATTTTGAGGGTTTGGATTTTGTTTGTTTGGTTTTTTAATGTTTGGGGTGAAAAGTTTTGGGTGATTTTTAAGTGTTATGAATTAATTAGTTTGATGTGTTTGTGTTTTGTGTGTTATGGGATTTT
>JAMPIV010010557.1:0-67288 GCA_024509875.1 Oreohelix idahoensis | reverse complement strand
TCTTGCCAACCATGCACAACCTCATACTATTTAGTCGTCTTTTGTGACCTGCCTGCGAGAGAGCCTTAGTTCTTTTTTTGCTCAGAGGACCCCAAGGAACTACATGGGGTAATGGTTAAAAGAATGCTACACTGAAAATAAAAACTTGTAACTCCAGTACCCAAAAATCCCCCCCCTCTTCTATTCTTTTAAAAGTTAAAATCTGATAGATGGCTCATTTTCAGGATTCTCACATACTTTTGTGATTTTTATGAATTAAAATTGTGGGCATCTGGTGAAATGAAATATTATACACCTTGATTCACTGTACCATTGTATAGCCTTTAGAATCAACTATATACTTAATTATGTGAACAAGTGTCCTGTAACGACCAATGGAAACAAAATCTTGCAAGCTTTTCTGGACATAATATGGGATTGTAGCGCGACTTTGCACTTTGTGACAAACTAAATTAAACATGCATTGGGTTGCTATACTGACCGTAAGTCATGATAAGTTTAACTAACAAAGATTCCAATGAAGTCTGAAATATACGAAGGAAATAAAATGACCACCTGGGAGAAATTTTCTGTCATCATCAGGACATGCACCAGACAGAGCACAAGCATAATTTAATTTACTTCCGCTGTCGGCCCATCAAAAGTCTTGTCTTTGTCATTCAAGCCCATTGTGAGCCATAGGCCTTCCAACCACATCTCTCCAAGCCCTTCCTGCCATAGGCAGTCCACTACAGCAATTTTTTTTTTATGGCCACCCTAGGTGTATCTTCATTTCTGACCTTCACTTCTTTCATGTGTGGAATGTCTATTTACTAATATTTCATTAAATAACAAATATGAAATCGCTAGTTATAACCAAGTTTCCAAAAGAACAGAGTTCATCTATATTGGCTGAAAGAAAGTATGTTTGTTGTTTTGTTTCAATCCCAGGGCGCGGAGGTTATTCACTCTTTTGCCCTTTAAGGGACGTGTTATACACTCGTTCATACCCTTGGAGCCAATTACCGTTTTATGCAGACTGCCTGGCGAGGCGGTGGCACAGCCACCGCCTCCCTCTGCAACAATGGTCCGGGGATCAGCACAGCCTGCGCCGAGCCTCTACAACAGCCGAACTGCATTACCAAGAAGAAACCAGCTCCGGCCCACCTGAACTGGGAGGACCGGGACCAAACACAGTCTCGATAGAACACGGCTCTGTTCATCCATGGCGCAGCAGCGACCGAGCCTCAACCACTGTCAATTGACGTTATCGGACACAGACACATATCACTATATACATTATGGAATTTACAGTCAATCTGTAGGAACGAAGTGAAATGGAGGAATATGTTTTCATGAAAAACAATATAATGATTTAAGCATGTGTGCAGACAGTGAAGGCTGCCAGCTGGTAACTGTTTCTCTGCATTCATAAGTGCAGATCTTCTGATCCATTCTGGCCCTGAAATTTGTTAGCTGATAACAGTGTTTGCAAGTCTGAAATCTATGCATGTCATCCTCTCACATACGTGGGTATAGGAACTGTTGGCTTGTATGGCTGCAATAGGTGCAGCATCACAGCCTGTGGAATGCATATGATAAAAATGAAATAATGTTACAAAGTTGGAAACATGACATTTCAGAAATAAGCAATGTAAAGTTATTAGGTGCCAGAGAAGAATGTCAATCTATTTTTCTACATACTACCAGTACCATCAACCAATTTTGTTCATTTTAGTATGTATAATAGCTAGCAAGATTTTAAAATGCTTGTTTTTTTCTCCCTTTTATTAGCTTCCACAAAGTGCCCGCTTCCAGCTGTTGAAAATGCACGAAAGTTGAGAAAACTGATGGAAATTCGTCAAGTTTAAGTCATCACTGCTACTTTGCTATTAAGCGGATTGAAATAAAATTTACATCACGATACTCTTTATCTTCTTCTCTTTTGAAATGTATTTAATTCCCGAATAATAAAAGTTATTGAACTATTTTTTTTACTAATAAAAACAAACAGCAATGTTACGCGTAGCGAAACTCGTCGCGCGGCCAACTCTCTGCTTTTTTGCCTCACCCCGCTTCATTCAAACGGGTATCGCTTGACCAGCAGACGTCTGATTTGCATACGGTTTTCACCATTATGATGGGCAGAGAAATAGCTTTAATTCCAGCTGTTGAAAATGCACGAAAGTTGAGAAAACTGATGGAAATTCGTCAAGTTTAAGAAGACGGCAGTGTTCTGAAGTTGGTGTGATGTAACTTTTTTCAATGTTGCGAAGTCCCCACATTTTTTTAAATGCTATAACTTTTTTATTTGTTGTCCTATTTTAAAAAATAAAGTACCAAATTTCCTGATTTACCAAGGGCTTCAAAACTACATTGTTTTCTCTGGTGTTTCTGTGCAAACAAAAATCACCTTGTGGTACCTACTTTTATACCACAATACCCTAAGTAAGCATTACAGTTGAACTTCAAAACCAATATTACTTTCATACTATGGCTCACCGATTATCCGACTGGCTAAGTGGATAGAGCACTTTCCTCTAGCGGCACAGTTACCAGGTTCTAAGTTCAAAACATGGTCTACCCAGCTGTAAAAATAGGTACCCGACTGGTCACCCCACCTCATAAAAAAGCTGGACCTAGTATGGTGGTCTCTAACACTTGACTCCCCTTCGACAGTATCTGCTATGGGATTACTACCTTTAGCTTTTTACCTTTATGGTCCATTATAACACAAATTGGGTTATGAGAAACTTTACCCACAATGAACAATTAGGTATAAAATGGAAAATTCCTGGGGACCTGGATTTCGCAGATGATTTAGCATTCTTAAGTTCAACACCCAGACAATCCCAAGAAGCAGTAAATAATTTGTGTCATCTCTCGGTTAACACTTTGCTGACCAGCGATCCGGAGCATTAATGTCTCCCATTACCAAGGGTGTTTGCAGATTTCTTTAAAAATAACTGGTTTTTTTTAAAAATTCATAAAAAATTGAAAAACAGACATAGGGTTTTGAAATTTTCAGAGCGCCACTATGAATGGTTGCTACATCTGAAAAATTATATTTCATGCAAATTGGTCACATGATCATGGCGGCCATCTTGAATTTATGTGGCTATTTATAGAAATTTCAGGAGATGTTTTAAAACCATGATATTTTTCCAGTGTTTAGTGAATTTGTTCGATGTCAGTGCAATAAAATGTTAGGGACATTGATGGCAATGAAGAAAATAATCTTAATTGACGTACTGATTTAACGATTAACCAGCAATCCAGTGCATTAATGTCTCCCATTACCAAGTTTGTTTGCCGATTTCTTTAAAAATAACTGGTTTTGTTTTAAATTCATAAAAAATTGAAAAACAGACATAGGGTTTTGAAATTTTCAGAGCGCCATTATGAATGGTTGCTACATCTATAAAAATATATTTCATGCAAATTGGTCACATGATCATGGCGGCCATCTTGAATTTGTGTGGCTATTTATACAAATTTCAGGAGATGTTTTAAAACCATGATATTTTTCCAGTGTTTAGTGAATTTGTTTGATGTCAGTGCAATAAAATGTTAGGGACATTGATGGCAATGAAGAAAATAATCTTAATTGATGTACTGATTTATTAATAACCATGTATTTCAACATAAAAGGCTCATAAAAATTGTGAATAAAATGCAAAGAAAATTTAATTTTTGTATTGTCTTTTTTGAGTGTATTCTGTGTCTGCGGCATCTGACAATGAGTGTTTGTGAATGTTTTGAATAGTTACATACCTCTAGTTGGAGTCTGAGCTGCTTCCTTCATTAACTGGGGTTGAAGTTGTAGCTGTAGGCCTCTGCAAGAGTCTTTGTCTGGATCGTTGATAATCCTCGACTGTGTGGTATAATTTGAAGCACGGTATCGTGCATAGAGGTACATTGCAATCTGGGCAGTACATGACAGTCTGGCTTTTTTTTCCCTGCAGCCTTACACACTTTACAGTCTGGTTTGTACCTTGCCCTTTCATATTTATCAATGAAGTGGCGCTCAGTAAGTCGTGTTGTTGTGACTTGTGGTTTTGAAGGTGTCACATTGCGTCGAAGAATAGCAGGTTCAATAAGAGCGAGACTGACATCCTGCCTGAACTTCTTTGCTGTGATCTTTTTTGTAGAGTTGGCAGTGTTGTAGGTTATGTGCCCATTAACCAGGTCAGTTTCAACTAAGAAATGATATAATGGCAGGTACCATTTATATGATCTGTGTGGGTAGGGATAGCTTGCACCCAGTTGGCCGAAGTGGTCGACACCTCCCATACTTTTGTTGTATTTTTCTGCTAGCACTGGCTTCTGAATTGTTCTGCCCTCAGGTATTCCTCATTTTCTAACTGTCTTGTCCATAACATCATTGGAGTGAACAGTAGATAAAAGGTTAACTCTTTTCATGTCATGCCAGGTAACTGCCAACATGCCTTTATCTTCTGTGGCACAAAACACAGGATGATCTGCCTTTTTCAATTTGAGTTGCTTTTTCTTCAGTGCTTCAGGAAAATGCTTCCTATTCTCAGCTACTGTTCCACATGCACCAATCTGAATTTCTTTCAGCTCTTGAAATAAAGCTGGGGCTAAATAAAAGCTGTTGCAGTAGAGAATATGTCCTTTGTTGCCATATCCATCAAGAAGATCTTTCACAACCCTGGAAGTTGCCCCAACAGAACCTTCATCATTTGCCTTACCAGTATAAATTTTCAATTTCAGGCAGTATTGTGTTTTAGCATCAGTGAGTACAAATACTTTGAATCCCCACTTTGTGGGTTTTGCTGGCAGGTATTGCTTGAAATATATTCAACCCTTGAACCTCACCATCGATTCATCTATTGACAACTCCCGCCCAGGTGTGTAGTGTTGCTTATATGTAGGCAAAATAATATCCAGTAAGGGTCTGAGCTTGAAGAGGGGGTCATACCCCACGGCTGTTTGCCTGCACTCTTTTAGTTGTTTCCCCTTTTCCCCCGACCGCGCTATTTATAGCCCACTTGACAGAGGTCACGTGGTCAGCTTCCTAATGGGAAAAACATGTGGCGATGTTTACTTTTGATAGGGCTTAATTAATGCTTTTAGGCTACTTTATTATTATAAATACCGGCTTTAATTTTGCGTAAAGCTAGACTAGAAATGTTAGAGTAAATTTTAGAACAAGAAAAAACATTTTATCACAATTAGAACAGAAGATATAATAGTCTGAAATAGTGTAAAATTTACGTTTTTTTAATATTTTGTTATGGTTTGTTTCTAATGCAATTTTCACTAAATCGGTCACAATCAACATGCATAACAAATTACAGAAATAAAAAGTAGAAAACCTGCAGAAAATGGATATCAAAGTTTTGTTTTGGTTTCATGCGTCAAACATTAATTATTGAAACATTAAATTGCAAGTTCACATTTATTACCTTAAAATAACACACCCAATTGTCCCCAAAAACATGAGAGCTAACAATTATCTCAATCATACATCACGATGGTCATGTAAAAATGAGTATGGTCATGAGTAAAACGAAATGTTCAATTTAATAGATAAATAGGTGTATTTAATAAATACATCTATTAAATGATTTCCACACTCTGTTAATTCTGTCAATCTCAAGCAACAACTGCCATAATTTGCTCTAGCCCCAAAATTTCGCTCAATTATCATTCACACTTCCTTTTTTTTATAGGATGAATCTGTACATTCACAGATGGAGAAATTTGTAACAAATGAGTTTCCATTATAAATTTTAATTGTGAAGTTATATTTTTAATACCGCTGGTGCGTCTTTCAATTTTCAATCTTCTCTGTTTTATCTCCTGTGCCCACGTAAGACCTACTGTTTCCTTCATGGCTATTGCTAATTCTTTGAATATTCTAACTCTACTTTCAATGCCTGCTTTCCTGCAAATTTCCTGACGTGACATTTCTGAACAGCGTTGTAGTTCATGTGCCTGCTGCAGTTCTAATGAATCAGTTGATGTTCCAGCAATATGTTTTCTAACAGTGTGGAGCAATTGAGATCGCTTACGTTTTGTTGGCGTTCTGGTGACTGATGTTTCTCTTCTATGTTTAATTAGTTTTTATAGTACAATAGGCTGTCCTCTGGTTTTGCATTTTATGATATTACTTTTTGCAGTTTCTAGTTTTTTTCTAACAATGGATGTGAATAGGGGTTCTTCCTTTTGTGTTAGTGGTTGTGAAGGTGGCTTAGCAAGTAACTGTTGTACTGTGATGTCGCTTTTGAAGACAGGCGAGGTGGATGTACTTGTCATATGTATAACTGACTTGGTAGGTGTAGATGTGGCATTAAAACCTGGCATGCTAGGGTGAGTAGTTTTATCCACCTCCAAATGAATAATGGTATCGCCTTTAATGTGAGCTGGCACATCAACCTCCAGTTGAACAAATCATCACTAATGTGGGCAGGCACATCAACCTCCTACTGTACAGAGCTATCCTGACTACAGCTAACTGACTGACTACAACTAACTGACTGACTACAGCTAATTGACTGACTACAAACTAACTGACTGACTACAGCTAAATGACTGACTACAGCTAACTGACTGACTACAACTGACTGACTACAGCTAATTGACTGACTACAAACTAAGTGACTGACTACAGCTAAATGACTGACTAGACATGGAGGGGCCAGAAAGAACATCACAGGGGATAGAGCAGCTTTTTGTTTTTAAAACACCAAAAGATGTCTTTGCAACATAATTGCACAGTTGACATTCACTTATAGTTAAATTATGGTTTTAGTCTTTCCAGATGTGCTGACTGTTTTCCGATAGTAACTTGGCTGTTTCAAGACACTTCTCATTATGCCTCCTTTTTGAGTTTTGTATTCGTAAGTAACACTTCTTACAAAATATAGTCGAATGCTGTGTGGGTTTATCATCTGATACGTTAATTCCAAACACAAAGAACAGATCATTAACGTAATTAGAACACGTTTGTTTTGGAGTGCTTTCTGAAGGCTTGAACGTGTTGTTTTGGAAAAAAAAAAATAAAACAGTATGCTCCATTTTCGTTGTTATGTAGTATAGTTTACTTGTGTATGTATAAAAGATAGAGGAATATTTGGGACTATCAAGTCTAACACCATGATGTAGAATGCTTTATCTGTGAATGAAAGAAGATATACAAACAGTTTACTTAGAATTCTTTGGCAGCCGTCGTGTGCACAGGATTTGTCTACCAAAGAACACTAATGGAAACAGTCCTTATCTCACACACAATTAAAAAAGAAAATTCATATTATAAATACAAGATTAACAAGACTTGAAAGATAGAACAAAGTATGTGGAAGTAATCTGTCTATAGATTTACATGTTTTCTGACGCTTATATACGTAGCTAAATATCATTATAAATGAATGAAAACGCAAAAACAGATGGTGCTTTACAAAAAGTTATTTTTTTACAAACCTTATTTAAGATTTGTGAGTATCAGGAATGCGTTTACAGTAATTTAAATGCTATAAAATCTGGTGACAATATGCTTGTTCTTGTAATGCCAAACTCACAAAACTGACTACCACACATTCTCAAGATATGAAACCAAAAAAAAAAGTATGTGGAAATAATCTTTATCTTCCCTTCGAGAAGTCTTTATATTATAAACTCAAACGAATGGGCCGATTTTTAGATATTAAATTAATAAAAAGATTACTTATTTTATGAATTTCCTCAAATGATGACGCTGTTTTCAAAAGTCTGTAACTCCGTCAAAACTAATTTCAAACAAATAACAATGCAATCAAAAATAGAGCAGAGAACAAAGTTATAGTACACAAAAGAATTTTAGCGCTGTGTTTATCCAGAACGAGTGTGTAATGATTTATATTTTACAGATTTTACACACACAACAGCTGATTTTCCCCGCCAATAACTTAAATAGTCTTTTACGGTGCACACGAAAATTTTATACCCGGTGTCAGAATTCCGGTCACCGAAACTAAAAGAGCGCTCTGGTATAGGGCACAAACAGCCGTGACCCAGGCTGCCCCCTCTCAATTCTGTTTTCATTATTATTAAAATGGAGATTTCTGTGGAGCTGTTGGTACCTGTTCCGACTCATGACCCTCGAATATGGTGTATCATTCAACCAAAAATTCTTACACCAGTAGTCTGAGACTGCTGGTTTGCAACACATTCCCATACCAATCTGAAGGCCTATGAATGCAGAAATTTCAACTGCATCAGTTTTATCCCAAGTACGTTTCTTGTACTTAGCATTTCCTGTGTACTGAGAGAGGTGATTTTCTCCGTACCTATTCACTTCGTCAGTGATCAGATCTATGGCAGTGTCGGGGAAAAAAAGTTTGAAAAAATCAATTGACATATAGTCAGTTGTGTCTGCCGTGACACCTTGTTCTTCATATGAAGGAAGCATGTCAAGATCAACAAGTTCGTTTTGAGCAAGCTTTCTCCATCTCCACAGATTATTTTGATGTGCAGTCTTGCTGTGGTCTCTTGTGCCACGCCCATCTCCTGCTTCAGATGTACCTACATCACCTTCATCTAATCCAAATTCGTTATCGCTGCTATCAATTGCGTTACGATTGAGTGATACATCTCTACTTAGCCATGAGATATCACTTTCGGCCCCAGATTCGCTGCCAGAGTCAGAATCATCTCTGTTATAAGTCTGGTGTCCATCATCACACATGATGAAAACAAAGAATGGGCTCTTGTACTAAAAATAATGAAATTTTAATAAAAACTCCGCTATAAACAGCGATTCACGATATCATTCATGGGCGCAGCCATTTTGGAATGTTAAAAATACCCGGATGAGGCTTGTTTCGTAAAACTATCGATACGGCTGTCTGTTGCGTTGGTAGAGTTACTAATTCGACTTTCGTCGAATCTGGTCAGCAAGGGTTTCAACCGGAAATTCGACTTTCGTCGAATTTGGTCAGCAAAGTGTTAAAATAGGTCTCCAAATAAATGCCTCTAAAACTAAAGCTATGAACTTTTCTAACGAGACCTTTGATATCATCTTGAACGGGGAAAAACTACAGAAAGTTGAAAGTTTCAATTATTTAGGCAGTTAAAATGACTCAGGATGGTGACACAACAAGAGAAATCCATACTAGAATTGCTTTGGCAGCTAGCGCCTTCAATAGATTATCTAACATTTGGAAATTACTATCATTGAATATACATACCAAGCTTCGTCTGTTTAATTCAAATGTTATCTCAGTGTTAACATACGGCTGTGAGAGTTGGAAAATAACAAAAATCATTGGAGAACAAGCTGAATACATTCGAGAACAAATGTCTTAGAAAACTCATGAACATCAGTTGGAAAGAATTCAAGACTAATCGACAAAATAAGAGAAGACTCTAGGCAGAAATATGTCTCCGACTATATAAGGAAAAGACGATGGTCATATATCGGTCATGTCCTACGAATGCAAAAACAACAGAATACCACTACAGGCGCTCACTTGGGTTCCTGAGGGTAAGAGGAAAAAAGGAAGACCAAAAGAAACACTCAGAAGAACAATAATAAGAGAAGGAAGAACGTTGGGCCTAAATAATGTGCAAGAGCTAAGAGGAGTGGCGTCACAACGAACAACCTGGAGAGCACTGGTTTCTGCCTTATGCGCCGTGTTTGGTGCTTAAAGAATTTATTATTATTATTATAACACAAATTATAAGAACCAAAGTGTGCAAAAAACGAAGACGTAGCGCATAAAATCTAGGAAAGTGAATGCTCTGCAATATGTTTTTCTTAAAGAACCAATGAAGTTTTTACCATAACAGTCCACAGTTTGTTTTCTGCTTCCTGCCAAACAAGAGATTCTTTGCCGTAGAATATGTCGTCTGTTACCTCCTCTTTCTTGCGTGGTAGACAGTGCAGAAACACCCAGTCACTTCCTGCTTCTTTCAACAACTGAGGACAATAAAATATTCGACTACTGATCAATGACATTAGACACACATGTTACTGTCACAGGTCCCACAGGAAGTAAAAATGTTTATGTGAACGCAAGAAAAGGAAAAATAAGTAAAGCCTTTTTTTTTCAGCACTAACAAAGATTTCAAAATCCATAAAAATAATTAGACTTAACACCGTGTCAAGGTTGTCCTGAGGTAGAAGCAGAAATATTGTGACCAACAGCATCATCATCAGGTGCCATGTCCACATCGAATGTCGACTGCAATGGATCTACAAAGTCTCTTGTCTTGATGGTGCACTCTGATAGACTCTTTCCTGTCCATCTCTTGATGTTATCTTCCACTTGCATGCTTGCCTTAAACTCTTCCTTCTAATAAGGTCTTCAGTAAGGTATTGTGTCCTTTTACATGGCCAAAATATTTTAGCTGCCTAATTTTGATCTTATTCATTAATTCTCTTTTCATTCCTAGGTTTTCTAGGGTAAACAATAACGTTAAAAAAACAGAATACGCACACACATCAACAGATACTTTTGAAAAATTATGTAAACAAAACAAGCATAACGACTTTCTGGACAGAAACACACAAGAGCATATAGAGAGGTATATAACAAATCTAGGTGGACATAGATTGGTCATACACCTGGGAATCTGGCCCCTACTGTAATCAGGCACTGACATGAAACTCATAGGGGAAAAGGAAAACAATGGGGCCATTGAACATATGAAAATACTATGACAAAAGTGAACAATAGAGAAAACACCGGTAAAGAAATTGAGGAAGTTGCAGATAATCTGAGTTGTATGCAATCACATATATACACGTCAGGGAATGAAGCACACTGACCGATCAATGACAGCCTGTTGCTGAAACATGCAAAAACAAATGGAATATCAATCACCCACACCTTTCAACTTCTCCAAAAATGTACCATATAACCTTTCAGCACTTAACAGCAACAGTAGCTGAAAAATAGGAAAACAATCAATGATATGTATACGATCTGAATATACTGGAAAAATTACATGAAATTTGAACTGAGATGTGCTTCACAGATGCTTCTTCTGGTCTCAATGACAAATGTCTTGATATTATTGACTGACAGCAATGTCATTTATGACTGCAAAGACAAGCACAGAAGAGACAGTAAAAAGACTGCACTAGACAGCAACAATGATTACTCATAGAAGTCTGATCTTGTCTTTGATACATCCATCACTAGACCAGCAATAAAATAATGAACAACACACAAAGGTAAGAGGATAAGAAGATAAGTGAATTCCTGAGATGTACTGCTGCATATTGGCTTGATCCCTTTGTTAATGAAAGGTTGGCAGCTTCAGTCACACTATCATTGAACCCAAAAAAAAAAAAAAAGCTTCATGGACATTTTTTTGGCCAAACTCGATGATTAAGAAATAAAGTAAATTTAATTAATAACAGATAAATGCAGCCACTCCATATTTATGTCCTGGATATACACAGAGACAAAACACACAGAAAACGTTAACTCTTTCTGTCCTAGCCAGCTTTTATGATTTACCCAGATTGTTTCCATGGGGAATGTTTTAAAATAACAACTAAAATATATATTTATATGAAAATTTTATCATCCTATATATAAAATCCCAGCTATTTCTGTCAGTGCGTAATGCTAAGAGATGTAACTTTGGTTGAAAGTTAGACATAATTGTATTGTTTCCCTTATATGCACTCTCCCGAAAATAGTAACACCAAAAAAGAATGCGCAAATGACGGTGTGTATGAACAGTTTGATTATACTGTATGGAAAGTAGTCAACAACACAACTGATAAACAGTACATGAACTGGAGACAGGAAAATGCGGAGATCCATGTTTTAAGTTGTACCAGATTAAAACAACAGAAAATCAAGATGCTCTTCTGTCATGTTCAGCTAAAACACCCTTTGATTTTTTCTTTTTCTTGATGTTCAATTATAATCAACAGTTTTGGATTCGAACTTTCTCAGTGTAGATTTTGATAGTCTGTGATGAGTGCAGACGTGGTTAATGTCACATACCAGTTTATAGAATTGGCAAAGCGATATAATGTCGCAATGTAAGATCAGATGTAATACAAATATTTTAAAAAAAAAATACTTTTGAATAAGTAAAATTGCCGCTAAGTATTGGTGCGTTTGAATTTAATTCCCTCCTATGTATAAAATCCCAGCTTTTTCTGTCAGTGCGTAATGCTAAGAGATGCAACTTTGGTTGAAAGTTAGGCATTAATTGTATTGTTTCCCTTATATGTACTTTCTCGAAAATAGTAACACTTACCAAAAAAGAATGCGCAAATGACGGTGTGCATGAACAGTTTGATTATACTGTATGGAAAGAAGTCAACAACACAACTGATAAACAGTACATGAACTGGAGACAGGAAAATGCGGAGATCCATGTTTTAAGTTGTACCAGACTAAAACAACAGAAAATCAAGATGCTCTTCTGTCATTTTTAGCTAAAACACCCTTTGATTTTTTCTTGATGTACAATAATAATCAACAGTTTTGGATTCGCTCATTCGAACTTCCTCTGTGTAGTTTTTTTATAGTCTGTGATGAGTGCAGACGTGGTTAATGTCACATACCATTTTAAAGAATTGGCAAAGCGATATAATGTCACAATGTAACTTCAGATGTAATACAAATATTTTGTTTGTTTTTTAATACTTTTGAATAAGTAAAATTGCCATTAGGTATTGGTGCTATTGAATTTAATTCCTGTCTTATGACAGCTTTTACACTAGTAAAATATATAAAATCATAAATTCACTGAAGAATATTTTGAAGTGTTGTTAAGTCTACATTCAATACATAAGTTCGTGTTGTGTAATGTAAATAAAGTGCAGACACAAGGAAACCTGACTATAACCAAAGGGTGCACAAGGCAGCAGCCCTTTGGAGAATAATGTACCAACATGGCTAGTGGGGTCAATCAACACCCTTTAGCTCCCCAAGGAGCATAGGCTTTCAACAAACACATGCCAAGTCCACCCATCATGTGCCATCAGCTCAAGCTCTTTTTATGTCTTCCCTATAGTTTTCACTTCTGTCTCTTCTTAATGTGTTTTTTTTTGGTCTCCTACCTCTCTTACCCTGTGGATCCCAGAACAAGGACTGTCTTGTAATACTTCATCTTCTGCGTTCAGTTTGGAGTCATGCTAAATCTTCAGGCGTTTCGTCAGGACAAAGTCCACAGTCTTTTCCAGGTCAGCACGGCAGCACCATAGCTTCTGCCTGAGCTCTGCACCCACTGGCTATGTCAGGCATCAAGGGTCATCATGGGTTGAGCAGTTTTGGAGAATGTGTTCAAGAGTCTGGATTCCAGTTTCACATGGACATTTATTCATATGAGATATTCTGAGGCGATAGAGGTAACCTGCAGTAGCCAGTTCTCAGGTGGAAAATGATGATCTGCTGATGTCTATTAAGCTGGTGGATTGGGTCATATCTGGTGTATATGTCACCTTCCTTCTTCCACTGGCATTTGTACTTGTTGTGGATGATGGTTTTAGCTTCTCGATAGAGCAATGGGTGGCCGAATTGTTTCATTTTACTGCCACTTCTAGATAAAGCATCTGCTCTTTCATTTCCGGTGATTCCACAATGGGAGGGTAACCACTGAAGGACAATGGTTGATGAACTTTGGATGATGTTAAGCTCAGATCTGATCTTATGCATCATGTTTTCTTTTCTGGATTCCAATTGTGATCTGCAGTAGTCCTTGAACTTCGAAAGAGATACGAGGAAACTGTGGAAGCTGGTAAAACAACTTAACGATGAAGGTACAGAGAGAGAAACTCAAGGACTGCTGTGTACAAAGATGGAAACATCCTCATGGGAAAACAGGCAGCTGATCACTTTGCAGACTCCTTTGCTAAAGATAACAACATCGAAGTTAGCCCAGAGAAGCAACAGGAGACTCGTGAGAAACAACAATACGCAGGACGAGATGGAACCATACCTGAAGTTATGGAGGCACCAATTACATTCAGAGAACTGGAACTTGCAATATCCAAATTGAAAATGAGAAAGTCGCCAGGAGTTGATGGAGTGTCCAATGAAATGATTAAGAACTTGGGAACCGCAGCAAAAACAAAGCTGCTGCAGATCTTCAATATCTGTTGGAACTCAGGCAGAGTTCCACAGACCTGGAGGGAAGCAATCATGATACCACTCCTAAAACCAGGAAAAGACAGTTCCACTGCCTCCAGCTACAGACCAATCAGCCTTACAAGCTGCCTCTGCAAAACAATGGAACGTATCATCAACCTCAGGCTACAGTGGTACCTTGAAAGTGAAAACCTTCTTGTACCACAGCAGGCGGGCTTTAGGCAGTGCTATTCCACCGAAGATCAGGCAACTTACCTTTCCCAAGAGATTGAGGATGCGTTCCAAGATAAGAAACTGGTACTAGCAGCATGGATAGATCTAAGGAAAGCATTTGACAAGGTTTGGAAAGAAGGGCTTCTGAAGAAACTGAGAAATTGTAGAGTGAATGGTAAGATGTACAAATGGGTGAAAGCATACTTGCATAACAGAAGAGCCCGAGTACAACTAGATGGCCTCAAGAGTAAGAAAATTCTACTGCGTCATGGTGTCCCTCAGGGAGGGGTTCTGTCCCCCACACTTTTCCTAGTCTACATCAATGACCTGGTTGCTGAACTACCACATGGAATGAAAGTGGCAATGTACGCTGATGACCTGGTAATATGGTGCACAGATGAGCATGCAACAGTGGCCACCAAACTGCTACAAAGAGCTATAGATGCCTTAACCTCATGGGCAAATAGATGGTGTGTCAGCATCAACACAGACAAGTGCAGCACTACGCTCTTCACCCTCTCTCCCAAACAAAAAGCTGGTGTCATCAAGATAAACAAAGAGGTCCTGAGAGAAGATAAACAACCCACCTATCTCGGTGTTACATTCGATGATAGGCTGACATGGAAGCAGCACATCAACAAGGCAGCAACAAAGGCCAGGAGGAAGTTAGCCATCCTGAGAAAACTAAGTGGAAACACATGGCCTATAGTGGAGATGGAGAAAATGGGGAGGATACAAGCACTGAGAGAATGCAGAGACACAAAAGTGCTAACACAGGCAGAAAAGTTCCTCTGTATGCCGAGCCATCCAATGAAGGACAGATTCCAAAACCTAGCAATGGGGCGACTGAAAAGAAGCAGCTTTATCCACCAGGCCAAACGATTTCGTAGACAAACCTCAGACCTGCCTGAAGTTAACAGCCCCCTAAAGTCTGTGCCAGAACAAACTCCTTGGAGAGAGGAGCATGGACTACCAGTACATATCCACACACAAGTGAAAGGAATATTTGACAGGGATGAACAGAACAGTGTGCAACGTAGGACAGTCACTCTCAGTTTCCTGGATGATGAATACCCACAGGACCTCTGGGTCCGAGTATACACGGATGGGTCAGCACAGAATGCAGTAAAGAATGGAGGAGCAGGAGTGTACATAGAATACCCAAACAACACTAGGGATACGGTCAAAGTACCAACGGGGAAATTCTGTAACAACTATGATGCAGAAGTCCAGGCAATCAAGGTGGCAACTGAGAAACTACTGAACACCAATCTCGGTCCACAGCCTGTAGTATTCCTGACAAATGCAAGATCAGCACTCCAAGCACTTCAGTCCAGAAAATTGCCAGGCATATAAGCCCTACTTTCTGAACTGTGCAACCAACGCAGGGTCACCATGCAGTGGATACCGTCTCATTGTGGAATACCAGGAAACGAGAGAGCAGACAGACTGGCTAAAGAAGGTGCTGCAGATGAGCAACCGGATGTACCAGTTACATACCATCAGAAGAAAAAGATTATCAAATCTATCAGAAAGCCACCAACACCAACGCAGGATGACTACCAAGCTATGAACAGATCAGAACAAATAGTCATTCTGCGCCTCAGAACAGGACACAACCGCCTCCGCAGCCACATGTATACAAAATTCAACATTGGCAATTCAGCCATCACCCGTGTGTTACCGGGGCCCGAAAGGGGAGCAAAGAATAGTAACACTGTCCCCTGCCAAGCATGTCGTAGAAGGCGACTAAGGAGGGTTGGGCATGGGGCCGGTTACCCCATCCTGTAAAAAAAAATTTAAACCACAAAAAACTTCAACAAATATGGACAAGTCAAATAAAGAAAATAAAACACAGCCATCCAAGACAGGGGAAGGTCCTCTCGCGGGGAGGCGTATGATGCAACACAGAGAAAGCCGAAAGGAGTCTGTGTTGCTGACTAACCTTCTTTCTTCTAGGAGAACTTCCAGATTTGGCACCTGGAATGTTCGGACATTGAACGAACAAGGGAAAGTGGCACAAGTGGCAGCGGAAATGAGGGAATGCAAAATCGGGGTTCTGGGAATGTGTGAAACAGGGTGGAAGGGGGTGGACAGGAGGAGACTCATCACAGGTGAATTGGTGCTGTCCTCGGGACACGAAGACGAAAGTTCATACCACGGTGGGGGGGTGGCTCTTGTGTTATCTAGAGAGGCACAGAGGGCACTCGTTGGGTGGGAGGCTGTGGGACCCAGAGTAATGGCAGCTATTTTCAAAACGGCTAAGGGGAAGATTCATGTCAGTGTCATCCAATGTTGTGCGCCAACTAATGACAAAGGGGAGTCTGTGGGGGAGGCATTTCGTACTAAGCTGCGGGAGATTGTGGATGGGGTGAAAAGAAGAGACATCACGGTTTTGGTGGGTGACATGAATGCAGGGGTGGGTACAGTCGATGCCGGATTTGGGGAGGTCATGGGAAGGCATGGGCTGGGAGTGGTGAATGAAAGTGGAGAACTGTTTGCGAGCTTCTGTGCTTCAAGTCGGCTGGCTGTGGGAGGAAGCATGTTTCCACGTGGGAGAGTACACGGGGCAACATGGATGTCGCCAGACCGTGGAACAGGGAGTCAGATCGATCGTATATGCATGGAGAAGAAGTTTGGATCATCATTGCAGGATGTAGGGGTATATGGGGGAGCAGATGTGGCGTCAGATCACCATCTTCTGATGGCCGGGGTGAAAATGAAACTCAGGAGATGTGCAACAATGCAGGATTGTAGACAACAGTTTAGTGTGGGGCAGCTAAGAGGTCAAGAAACGGGAGACAAATTTGCGGTCACAGTATCCAACAAATTCCAAGTGCTCCAACAGTTGGAAGATGTAGAGAATACAGAAGACTATTGGCAGCGGGTCAAAACGGTGTGGAAGGAGACGTGTGAAGAGATGCTGGGGAAAGGGGAAAGACAACAGAGAGCATGGATGGCAACAGAGACCATCAATAAGATAAGAGATAGAAAGGGCAAGAGAGCAGGGTTAAACGCGAGCAAAGCCAGGGGTTCCGGGGCCAGGGCTCGAGGGGTGTGCACAGAGGCGGACAAGGAAGTAGAAAGAAGTGTCAAGGGAGACGAGAGGAGCAGACCAGATGGCCACTTTGAGAATAGTGGTTGAACGGGGTCTGGAATGGAGTTCACCACTGTACATCGGATTTGTGGACTACGAAAAAGCATTTGACAGTGTGGACAGAGAATCACTTTGGAAATTGATGAGGCATTGTGGAGTTCCCCTGGGGATCATTAATTTAATAAAGAAAACCTATGAAGACATGACGTGCAGAGTTCTTCATGAAGGACAGCTTACAGAACCATTTGGGATAAGAACAGGAGTGCGACAGGGATGCCTCTTGTCTCCATTTCTTTTCTTGCTGGCAATAGATTGGGTTATGAGATCATCGACAACACACAACAGAAATGGAATCCAGTGGACTCTGACTAAGCAGTTTGATGATCTGGATTTTGCTGATGACTTGGCTCTCCTGTCCCATAACCGAAATCAGATGCAGGACAAATTGAAAACACTCGATGAGAGGTCACAGCAATTGGGTCTGAAAATACACAGGGAAAAGACAAAAATAATGCGAATAAATGCAGGTAATGAAAACAGGGTTGAACTTGAAGAAGCACCAATACAAGATGTAGAATCGTACACATATCTTGGCAGTAATATAGACAAAGTTGGAGGGACAGACAGCGATATCAAAATAAGAATACAAAAGGCAAGAGGAGCTTTCATTGCATTGGGAAATATATGGAGATCAAGAGAAATAGGATCCAACACGAAAATAAGAATCTTCAACTCAAATGTGAAGTCAGTCTTATTGTATGGCTCGGAGACATGGAGAACAACAAAGACAACAACCAAAAAGCTACAGACTTTCATAAATGGGTGCTTGCGTAGAATAGAGGGATTAAAATGGTATGACAGGGTTGCCGATGTGGAACTGATGACAAGAGCTGGACGGGTGCCAGTGGAACAAGAGATGAGAAGAAGACGATGGCGATGGATAGAACACACACTGAGGAAGCCTGTTGATAGCATTACAAGGCAGTCCTTGTTCTGGAACCCCCAGGGCAAGAGAGGCAGAGGAAGACCAGGGGGTGCATGGAGGGGAGAGTTGGAGACGGAGGTGAAAGTGATGAGGAGAACATGGAGAGAACTTGAGATGATGGCACGTGACAGGAGGACTTGGCATGTGTTTGTTGAAGGCCTATGCTCCTTTGGGAGTGGAGGGTTATGAATGAATGAATGAATTCAGCCATGTGTACATGTGGACAGACACCCCAGACTGCGGAGCACGTACTTCAAGATTGCCCCGAATATGATATATTGAGGCAAACCCACTGGCCCAGAGAAACAACACTGGAAGCAAAACTATATGGACCTCTGTATGAACTACAAAAGACAGTGAAGTTTATACAAAAAACAACATTGCAGATATAGACAATATAGTTCAAGCGAACGAAAGAAGAAGAAGAAGTGATCTGCAGTTAGTAAAGATAACTATCTTAGCTGGTGGCTGCTGTTCTGCTCTAGTGAGGATTCTCAAAGCTTGCAGTAGTGCCATAGCTTCTGCCCTGAAACTGGAGGAGATCCACATTGTCGGCTGTCACCTTTTTTTTTGAAAATGGGTGTTATGATGGCAGTCTCCCAATCCTTTGGTATGGTCTTGTTGCACCAAGCTGCCTGTAGGACCCTCAGGAGTAATAGGTCACCTGCTGCTCCCATGTACTTAAACATTTCTGATGTTATACCATCATGCCCTGCTGCTTTACCCATCTTGATTTTCTACAGTGCTGCCTTCAGTTCTTCCATCTTTATGCCATCTTAGCCACTATTGGTTTCTTTTTCTGTGCAAGTGGTTATCATTTCGATGTTTGACTTTGCTCACCATCAAGGAGTTCTGAGAAATATTCTTTCCATTACTTCCTTTGGGGCAGTAAGCAATTTGTCTTGCTTGTCCTTTATAAATTTAAGAGGGCACTGTTTTTCCTTTCTCATGTTCTTTAGGGTCTTGTAGAACAATTTCTGGTTTTCTTGAGCATCTTTTTCTAGCTTTTCTCCAAATTCTTCCCAGGATTTCTGTTTTGCTGCTAGCACCTTGTTCTTTGCTTCTGTTTTGAGTATCACATATTCTCTATATTTCTCTGTTTTTTTTCCTGCTGTGTTTTTAGCTCCTAAGTACATTTCCATGCCTTTTTCTTCTCTCTTATTTTCTGTTTAACTTCCTCTGTCCACCAAGTGTCCTTTTCTCTTCATCCAAAATCAGACTTCACCACATGCTTCTGCTGCAGCTGTCTTTATAATGTCCTTGAATTTACACCAGAGGGTTTCCAGGTCATCAGGTTGTTCTTGTGTTTCTCACTGCTGTAGCAATAAGCCCCTGATATCTGGTCTTAACTTCTGGCTCTCTCAACTTGTAGGTCTTAATGCTCATTTCTCCTGTTTCTTTACTTAGCTTCTTGCATGATGGTATGCAATTTCTAGGCTGAGCAGCTCCTTCAGTTGTTCTTTTAATTGTTAGCAGGTAGGGATCACTTCCAATCTCTAGCCCTCTCCAGACTCTAGCATCCCGGACATACTTGAATGAGCTCTTCCTAACTGACATAGTCGATCACTGATTTATCATTCTTTCTTGGTTCACATCTAGAGTATGCATGTGTCATAAACTGAATGTGAATCACTGTCACTTTTAGCTAAGTAGTCTGCCTCTGTCTTATTCTTTAATTTTGTCTCCTCCCATTTTTCTTTGTAATAGCTCCTACAAGCTCTATTTCTGGTGTTAGTCATGTCACTCTTATGTTGGACAGGCTAAATTCCACCCCTTTGCACGTGTGCATCGGCACCAAGCTAAAGGTCTGTTCATTTCTCCTTTCTTGTGGGTAGCTGCAGAGTTCCCTGACTCATTAATTCAGAGAGAAGGCGGACACAAAGGAAAGCGACCTTCGCCTTTCATGTGAAAGAGCCCGTCTAGAATCGCAAACTCTGGCCATTCGAATGACTGCCAGAGTGTCACTACAGCTTACGTAACCCTTTTTGCCACGAGACGTCAGGGAGACAACTTCCCGAGGTCCTTACGTCATCGTTACGCTGCCATCAATGCACGTGCAACCCCTGCCTGAACACATGCTACTAAATTTGACTATATATGCTAGGTGTCTCTAACACTCCTTGCCATTGTCGCCATATAATTTTTCTGCCTTACAAGGTGATATCTGCGCCAGAGCAAATACCAATTGTATTGTGTTAGGAATTCTTCTTCTTATTTGGTAAGCACACTCAGTTACTTATGCCTTAGCATAGGCCGCTAGGATTAACTTATATATATAGAATAGAGATTCTGTGTTACTTTGCTTAATCTTATATATTTATTCATTTTTCCTGATGATAAATTTTTTTCGTCACATGGATACTTTGAATTTTATTAAGTGCGCCACCATCCTAAATCACTAAGATGTTAATTTAAGAGTGTTTTTCCTAAAGACGGAAGGTGTGAATCTGTGTAAAATATTACCTTAGTGGCTGCCAAGGGGGTAAATATTACTACTATTTTTCACTTGGTCTGTGTAAAGACCAATAATAGAGTGTAATAGAGTGTTGCTATTTTGTAAATACTGAGGATAAGAGCATTGCTAATTTTGAAACTAGTCTGGTTTTATTACTTCCTTGAGTAATGATCAATCAGGCAACCCTTAATTACCTTGGGATGTGTGTATAACCTTAAATTTTTCCAAACATTACTATCTTGTATGCTTACTGTGTGTGTGGAATAATTAGGCCCTAGGCAGTGACCTCAGATGTAAACAGTGCTACCCCTATAAGCCAACCAAACACAGCGCACAGCGAAACACCATTTAATTGATAAGAGGGCGGGGCGGGACTTTATTTGTGAGCCTGATGCCCTAGGGTAAATAATGCAAGAAGAAAAGGTGAGTGTAAAGGGTGAGGGTTTGCTTTTGTTTTGTATGTGCAAGAGTGAATAATTAGGTACGTCCGATGCGTGTTATTAACAAAATATTGACTCCTTATTGTTTTACAGCATTTGGACCATACCCTGTACCTGCTTCCAGCATCGCCCAGTACCACAGCATATGCTGCCTGCTTCCTTCGCCATCCCTTTACTTCAGCACATACTATAGCTGATTGCTACTCCTACTCATCAGTGCAGAAAGTCAGAAACTAGTGGTTAGTCTGGTGTACCACTGCGAAGTAATCTCATTACATCTTTACTTTGCCCGGGTAGTGCGTCTTTGACCTCTCTCGTGGGCAGTCGTTTTCTTTGCACAAGTCAAAGTTAGTTTGATCAGCTGGAGTCTCTCAACTTAACCTCATAATGCCCTCAACTGATATTTCAACCACACGCCTAGATCACTAGAAATACATCAATTGGTTGCTGAGTGCTTTACACTGAGAGCCTTAATTTACAGCAATACCACTCGCTGCCTTTGAGATAGGGTTTTCTTTCCACAGCCTACAGTGATGGAATATAATTTTTTTTCCTAATTTCGTAGATTATTTAGGCGGAACTGTGGGATAATACTGAGGATGACTGGAGTACAATTAGTGATTTTGCCAGCCTAGGAGATATATCCCAATGGAGTAATGTAACCAAACAGCAGCAGCCATTTTCGCACAAGAGGACTAGGGGCCGCCCCTGTTAGTTAGATTTTCTTTTGTTGTTCTTATGTGCACTTTGTGGTTTGGAATAAATACGATTTGTCTGTGCTCTTTATTCTATTGTTGTGATATGAGATCACTAGCCCATCAAAGCTAGTGAGGTTATGATTTTATTTTATGTGGATTTATTTAATAAATATATTTATATGTTCTAAGCGGTCAGAATTCACTTTCTATCCTACCTGTCACTTGATGTTAACTTGTGTTGTCCTTACTGTAATAGAGTAACCTATTTAGCGGAGAGGACGGATGAGGTGCATGACATTCTAAACATTGTCTCGAGTGTGGCTGGAAGAAGACATTAGATACCTAATTACATATCTCTTCTCTCCAGAAGTCATACCTCACTCCCTATTTTACATTAGTGACTCTATCCATATCTACTTTCACACAACTCATTCATACTCTGTCTAAACTCAGACATAATCTACTTCCATACTCGTAACAGCATTTATGCGCTTGGGGGGAACTTTGTGTTTGTAATGATCATGTTTTGCTCAGTGCAGAATCTAAGGAGTCGCTTTCCATTGTCATTAAGTGTATCTTCTCCATACCTTCTGTTAACTCTACCCCATCTAGCATGGTCATTTCCATGGCATTGAAATCTCCGAGCCGGATAACTTCATCCAGGCAGTCGTCCACTGTCTGTTGAAGCAGCTCAAAGAATTCCTTCTTTACCTCTACTCTCTCATCTTCATTTGGCCCAGGCACAATGACAAGGTTGACTTTGGTTTCTCCTTCTTTTAGCTTTAGCACCATAATGCACTCCGAGACAAAGTTCCATCCCATGATGCTATCCTTTTGGTTTTTAGCCACAATATAACCCACGCCCCCTTTAGCATTTTCATTTGTGGGGACTCCACTGTAGAGTAGTGTGTCGCCATCGAGATCCATAGCCCCTTGTCCCTTTTTCTTCGCTTCTGTTAAAGCCAGTATTTCTAGTTTCGCTTTCCTCATCTCCTCCACCAGCTCCTTTTCTTTCCCATGAATACTCTTACATTCCATGTTCCATAAGTCGTAGTCCGTAGTCCATTCCAGTTCGTCGCCTTTAGGATCAGTCCGGTTTTCTCTCTTGCGTTTCGTGTAATCATGTTTTAAGGCAAACAGGTGATTGGCCTGTTGTGCCTTTGCATGATGGAGGGGCTGCCTCCTTACGGCCTCCATGCAGGCCACCCTCCTCCTTTTTCAACCGGGCTTGGGATCAGCCTTGGCGGAGTTCTGCACAGAATACATTATCAAAAAATATTGCACAAGCCCTACGTTCCAACAGAAGCCAAAGGAAATAACTCAAGAAACTCAGTACACAATACTGCAGGTACTGAAGCTGTTCTATTTGACTGTCTTTAATTGGCAGTTACTAAATACTTTGTACAAAAACAGTGAACATTTTACCTTTCTGTTGATCTGATAGCTTGCAAAATCCTTTAATCTTTTCTGTTTCTCCTCCTCTTGTCCCATGCTAACCCAGGTATCAGTTACTATAGCATCTGCTCTATAAGCAGCTTGAAATGGGTCATGGCCAAGCATAAATGAAGCCCCCATCTTTTGTCAGAAAAATGAATAAGAAAAAATACTTAGCATTTATATTTGTATATCTTTGCTTAACATACAGCATGTGTGCTACTGTAAGGTGTTTGTGTATGGTTAGACCTTTGTGTGTGTTGGTATTTAGCTGCCTGTGTGTTTATGTAGGTTTGCAAGTCGGTAATTCAGCATTCGTTCAGGTATAATGTGTGCACAAGTGTCATGAATTAGCAAAAATCCTCTGTGAATTTATCACATACCTTCCTTTGCTTGATAGAACACTTACAGGAAAATCCGATGGATATGAATAAATTCTTCTACGGTTTTGTTATCGCAGAATAAGCACACTTGATTATTCATAATATCTCCTTTAAGATCGCTTGGAATTGAATTATATTTGAGAGATATATAATAGAACTAATAAGAAGTCCCAGGAATATCGTTAGGAATCACTACAGGATAATATTGTGGAGATATTGGAAGGTTTGCTACATAAGTTATACAACTCGGTCTGGCAGGCTGAAAAAGGTGAGTCAGAAAAGAAATTACCCAGAATGCATTCTGAGATGTTCACTTAGCCACTATATAAGGAAGGGGTGAAATTCAAATCAATGTCAGGAAGAGAATGACATAGACCACTACCTGATCCACTGTAAAAAGTATGAACAACAAAGGCTTGAATTAAAAACTTACTACAGAAATCACAATATAGACTTAACAGGTGATAAGGTTTTAAGTATAGATGCCCCAAGAGATGCCCAATCAATACTTAAAAGATATATACATAAAACAAAGGAAAAAATATAAGGTTAGAACTTCAGGAAAATCATCCAACTAAATAGAAATTAAGCAGCAAGAACTAACAAAGCATTAACAAAAAATAACTACTCATAGGACAAGGAAAGACAAGGTATTAAAAAAAAAAGGGACAACAACTCAAAAGGAACAAATACTAATACAAATTAAAACCAAGTGTAAAGGACAATAGTTATCTAGAAACAATACAAAAGAGAAAATAAAATTGACAAATACTAATATAAATAAAAATCAGCAACTGCAAAAGGCAACAGTTATTTAAATTGAAAACAAAATTAGTAAATTAAATGACACTAAATACCCCAATTATAACCAACTTTCAGGTTGAACAGGGTAGACCAAGATGGAACGAGAAAAGGCAACAAGGATTGATTTTCAGTGCCCGATCTCCACCCATCAACTCATCAAAACAACAACAACAACAACAAATCAGACACTCAAACGCTACAAAAGTAAGTCAACGAAGCTGACGCCTGTATGAGAGATAAATCATATTGAAATCATCGAAAGCCTCCACAGTGTAATATAAGATAGAAGAATACTGCCATTGTGAGCAATAATTCGAGCTCTGTCAAAGGCATTTGAAAGAGTGTCGTCGACCAGGGACTAGAATAACCTGAACGGCTCCTGAGCCGACCCAGCTCTAATGGGTACCTCCGAAATCGGCGAGTATCAGTCTGAATGGCGAGAGGACACCTGTCATCGTACAGGGAAAAAAGGGATACTCACGTAAAATCAGTTTCAGGTTAGACATATTAACTGGAGGTTTCGCCTCGAGTAACAGCGGGCGTACGATTAAAAAAAAAAACTACATTATATTTTAAAATCCCAACTTTGTCTTGTGCCATCCCCACTTATAGTTCACCAGTTCTATTTTCGAGTCTGGAAAAACTAGTTCTATCTATCTCAAGTGGATACTATAATCTAAACTTCCATCTCGCCACAATGAGGCTGACTCTGAAAGTGTTATGTGTGTTGATGGAATGTTATGTTGTTGTTTAACTAGGACTGCTGAGCTTCTCGCTCTTTTGCAGCCAATACCACATTGAAGACTCCTTGATATTATCTACATTGTAGATCTAGGCTTTTCCTGTGGCAAAGATACCAATTGGAGCCGCGCTAGCGTAGTGGTTACAACACCGCTCTGGCGACCGGGTGATTCAGGATCAAACCCGGGCGACGGCATTTGAGGATTTTTCGTCGACCGGGATTTGGACTGGATTAACTCGAGACCTGGCGAGCACATTTGAAGGAGTGTCGTCAACCAGGGACTGGCGGCTCCTGAGCCGACCCAGCTCTAATGGGTATCTCCGAAAATGGCGAGTATCTGCCTGAATGGTGAGGGACACTTGTCTCTGTACAAGAAAATAGGATACTCACGTAAAAATCAATGTCAGGTTAGACATTCAAAATAACCTGAAATTTTGCCTCGAGTATTAGCGGGCGTACGGAAAAAAAAAAAAAAAAAAACCAATTCAATAATGTGACTTTTCTGCCATTCCTAAATGTACTGAGTTCAAGTCATGAGCTCCAGTTTCTCCAGCTTGGCTTGTATTCTAAGGATCATCACATCTGGTCCCAGGCTAGGAGGAAGAAGCACATGGCATACTGTGCATTCCCCACCATCCAGGGAGCTTTCCAAATATGCCGAGCTAAAATACTGTGCTCTGGTTCTGGGCTCTCCCACGGAATTGTCACGTCCTACATAAAACCACTTCTCAGCTTCCGATGCCCATCATGGGCCCATAGTGAAATCCTCCTGCATGTAGTCAACTAGGTAAAAAGCCAGAATTATGCCTGCAGCTCAAGTGACTCCACCAATCTTAGTATGTAATCATAACTGTCAACCTCCTGAGACGAAAACCTGTACCAGTAAAAACCTGTAAGACCCAAAAAAACCTTAGGCAATATGGTTTTAAAACGATAAATGACATATACGAATTAATTAACATTTGAAATAGTGTAATATAAAACATATAAAACTAATCAAGTCTCATGCTGTTCTTCATGTGTATTAGAAATGCTGTGTGTGATGAATTTACCATGATACAACGTTAAAATATCTCCAAATTTAACGATAAAAGGTAGGGATAAAAATAATGTGTAAGATACTAGGAGACATGCTCGCCCATGCCAGCCTTTCCCACCGCCATTTAAAACTAACAAGTTAGACGTGCAGACGAAACGTTTACCCTTTGTAGACGGGAGAGAACGGAGGACACCAAAAGGAAAAATATGACTGAACACGTGTTTGAAGATCGCAAGGCTAAAAGACGCAATTGGTAGTAAAAAAGAAAAAAATTCACGTCACTAGTTGACAGAAGGTAAGGAAATGGACAAAAAAAAAACGACTTTAGCTCGTGTCAGAAACAGTCATTTCTTGGACTTTTACGATACTTGATTGTTATTTTAATTCAGCGGCAAAACGCCGTGGAGAAGGTTCTCGAACATATTTAAAAAAAACAACTAACCTTGAAAAAGTAACTTTTTCTTAACTCTTTAAGTCCCAATCGACTTTATAAAGGCACAGGGGTTAGACGCGCTTGGCCCAACCGACTTTAAAAAGCCTTTAGTATATGGGCCTCTGTTTGAGACTGTTTCTAATTATAACTACCCACAAAGTCATTTCCGACTGCAAGTACATTCTTTTAAATACCGCACGTGTTTAAGAGTGAACGTGTTTCTGTTTTGAGATATTTATTTTAGATTTTTAAAGCGATTTTTTTAAGCGCACATCCTCCATTTTACCTTGAATAACTAATCATTCTTCTTTAAGCGCATATCCTCCATTTTACCGTGAATAACTAATCATTTTTCAATGAAAGCTTTTATACTTGTAGCACAGGAGTAAAGTACATCCAATTACCTTCAGTTTCATATACAACAACAAAGTTATTTATGCATATGAACATTTTAAAAAATTATTTCCAAACAACAACAATAAAAAACGCACTGGGGTGGCCATTTTTGCTTGGGCCAAACCCACTCTTTTGCTTGGGACTGAAAGAGTTAATAATAATGTTAGGAATATAAAACCTAGCTAGTTTGATAGCCCGTCTTGAGCAGAGAAATAATATACTTTAAATTATACAGACGGATAGATAATAAGGAAGATATAGACAAAAAACTGTGTTGTTCATATCAGACGAGCGACTGCACTGTTAAAAAATGTCACTATAGTTTCAAAATTTGCGGCCTTGAGACTCAAGTGCTAAAATCGAGCTGTAATTAAAGAGAGGGGAAATGGTGGAGAATTGTGGCTAAAAATAACTTTGGAGGCAGAAGTGTGTAGGGTACTGCATGGAGGGGTCCAAGAACCAAGCGTGTTTTTTTGTATGAAAAACAAGTAGAGACAGACGGACCAACAGACAGTAATACATACTTGACTGAGAGCTGACTGAAATTTGACTTTTGGTTGTAGATTTGAAAGTTAGGGGGGGAGTCGGTGATTGGATGAATGAAATCATATTGGCAGGACAGAGATGCGCATTTTTGCCATTCGTTACAAAACTGTCCAGAGACACAGTGGTGTAGTACCTGTGGTGTTGTTTCCAGAAGATAATACATAATTTTAGTGGGACGCCATCAGATACACAGCAGCTCAGCTGAGTTTTGCTAGCATTTAACTGTGTTCTCAATTCTGAATTCTGGTAAGAATGAAAGCAATTCTTTTGTACATTTTAATATTTCGAGTGATTGATACTGCCATATCATATAAAATGATTACGACAAGTAAGTGCTCGCTCTAGATCCCCAGCCCAGTTCAGGGTCTAGAGACAAACAAAATATATGGACGCCTACTAAAACTATGGAGGCGGATCTATTGTTGAGATCAGTGGAACATATCACCTATCCTATTGAATAGAAGGAAACTATTGAACATATCTCAGATGCAAGGTAGTCTTGGGGAACTAGTACTATATGAAAACAACTAGGTAAGATGTACTGTGTGGTCAGAGAGATCTGACCCAGTCTGTGTGGTGTTGTTGTGTAGTGTTGTGTGCAGAAGTGGCTCAGTAGGTAGAGTTCTGACACATGCCACAAAACTTTTATTTCAGAATTGTGAGTTTCTGTTTGGCACCGAAGAGGTGCCGAATGCTGTTGTAATATACACAAGCGTGGACCAGTGCAGTCTAACATTGTGTCAGAGCAGCCGTATATTGCCCCCAGCACGGAGAGGAGGGGCCACCAGACTCTTGTACAAGATCGACGCAGTCGAGATAAGTGAGATCTGGCCTGCTGGAAGTTCACCAACTGATTTATCAACTGATTTACCAACGAATTTATCAACTAATTTATCAACTAATTCACCATCAAATAAAGACATACCATTGTGGGAAAATAAACCATGTATTCATCCCATAAGTCAATGGACAATGTTTGGTAGTCATAGACTGGGCGTGATGATACCACCCCAACAGTACATTCAGTAATAGTCTCCTGGGACAATCTGATATAATTAATATTAACCAGACTTATAACATACCTTTGTAATCACATTTCATTTTATTATGTCATATAATTATGCATTCCATTTATAACTCCATAATATTTCATATGTTCTGACCAACAAACATTTGGTTCAGAACAAATAAATTTACCAAAAGATTTAATAGTTAAAACTAAAACAGCCTGAGTTAGTTCAGTGTGTTATAAAGTTTATTATTATTAGACTTATTAAATATCTGTGTGTGTGTGGGTAATCAACTACAACACATTACAATTCAGTACCCTAGACTTTTAACGTAGCTACATTCATTAGTAAAAAGGATATGTTTGAGGTCGTAAGTGGTAGTAAGAAGGGCCTTCTGTAATTCGCATCAACATTTATCTCAGGAGCCTTCACAGCTGACCTCATTCATTACACTAGGTAACATCTCAACCATACAATACCAACAAATCCACTACAATATTGGGGTCTTGTCCAGGGATAATTAGATAATCATAAATATTAGAATCTCCTGGTGGGAGAACTAAACTAGTGGGGACAAATTGTAAAAATTTAAAAGTGTCCCTTAAAATAAAAATGGAAAATCAAAGTTGGTGAATCTTCACAGCCAGTTAGTTAATTAATTAATTAATTAGAATTACCTGTCATTTGATAATTAGAATTACCTGTCATTTGATAATTAGAATTACCTGTCATTTGATAATTAGAATTACCTGTCATTAAGTAATTAGATTTACCTGGGTCATTGTTATTTTGTGTGATGGCTGAGCTGGTAAAGTTCAGATCAGCTGCTCTTCTAACGGTGAAGGAAATGGGAATGGATGGTCAGGTTTTAATTCAGTATGTAACGGCTGAATGTGACAAGTATATTGAAAGGGAAGATAGGAGGTTAGCTGAAGAGAAGAGGTTACAAATTGAGGCTGATAGAGAACTTAAGAGGCTGCAGATTGAGGCAGAAGATAAGAGAAGGGAAGCAGAAGAAAAAAGATTGACTGCCGAAAGGGAAGCAGGAGAAAAAAGGTTGACTGCCGAAAGGGAGTCAGAAGAAAAAAGGTTGACTGCCGAAAGGGAGGCAGAAGATAGAAGGTTGCAAAGGGAGCATGAATTACGACTAAGGGAGCTGGAATTACAAGGCCATGCTCCTGAAAATGGTGCCAGCCCTTTTGCCTCAGATGCTGCAGCTAGTCAGGGAGTCTCAAACTCAGCTATGGGGTTTCACTTAGACCATTTTGTTGAAAAAGACGATGACATCGAGGGGTACCTCAGTCGTTTTGAGTTATTAGCTACTACATATGGGTTAGAGAGAGAGAGGTGGAGTTTAAAGTTATCACAGGGATTGAGAGGTACTTCTTATGAAGTCTTCGCAAAAATGAACAGAGAAGACCAAGACAATTATGACATGCTAAAGCAGGCTTTGTTATTAAGATACGAAAAAAATGGTGAATTTTACCATAAGAAATTTAGAAATGCCAAACTGTTGTCTGGGGAGACATACCACCAATTCTCTGCCAGACTGGAAACCTATTTGGAGAAATGGACTGCTCTGGGGAAGACCCAAGATCTTAAAGAAATGATCATGATAGAGCAATTAAGAGAGTCCATGGCTCCAGACTTGAGAAAATTTCTCATGGAACAAGGTGCAGAGAGGTTGGGGGAGGTTTTAAATGTCGCTGAGAGGTATCAGGCAGCCCAGGCAGAGGTAAGTGGCACTAAAAAGAAGCACATAGACAATTTTAAAGCTCCACAGCAATTTAATAAATTTGATAACCGAGAACAGGGTAATAAAGGCAGGACAAACTTTGATAGGCCAAGAAATGACTATCGTGACAGAAACTCACAGTTCAATGACCAAAAATATAATGAAAGAAAACCGTTAAACCAAGGAAAAAGATGGTGCAAATTGTGTAAGAAAGACAACCATAACACCGAATTTTGTAGAAGGAAACCTTCAAACATTGCTGCAATGAAGTCGGGGACTCAAAGATTAAAGGTTAATCCTAATGGACAGCAGGAACCTTATCACCCCCCAGTTTGTGAGGATGTTATTTGTAATGGGGGTCACCATAAGGTGCCTTTATGATACAGGTTTGGATTATGATTCAGTTGTGAAGTCTAGCCTAGTGGACCCAAGTCAGTATACCACAGAAACAGTGGAAATACAAGGGGCGACTAAGGACATACCACTCATGACACTTCCCATCGCAAGGATAACGGTGAAAACTCGCTATGTGGAAGGAGAAATCAGAGCAGCAGTGATAGATGAACCAATCTACCCTCTGATATTGGGGTGTAGGTACGTCTTCTTGGGGAATCCCGAGAGACCTGTGATCATGGCGACAGTGCAGACCAGGTCACAGAAAAAGGAAGAAGAAGGTGAACCTATAAATGCTCATCCGGAGGAGATGAGGAAGGCGCAGGCTGAGGATAGGACACTCAAGCCATGTTTTAAAAAATTGCCCAAATGCCACACACCTCCAAGCAAAGGAGAATACTTTATGAAGAACAAATTATTATATATAGGAAGGCCGGAACTGGAACAAATGGTCACAACCAGCTGGTTCTTCCCACTTCATATAGGGATAAAGTGATGGAACTCGGGCATGCGATTCCCTTCAGTGGTCACATGGGGATCAGCGCCACAGGACAGCGTATAGCTTGTCATTACTTCTGGCCAGGGATAACGGAGGATATAAAAAGATATGTCAAATCCTGTCCAGAATGTCAAAGGGTAGCTCCAAAGCACTGGACTGCTCCTGCAACTCTAGGGGAAATGCCCATAGTGGGAACACCTTTTGAGAGGGTTGCAGTGGATATTGTGGGACCTCTCACTCGGACCAAGAGGAGGAACAGTTACATCCTTACTCTAATGGACACTTGTTCTATGTGGGGAGAGGCGGTAGCCCTGCCATCAATTGATTCAAAACATGTAGCAGAGGCACTACTTACAATATTCACAAGATTAGGATTCCCGCATCAAATCTTGACTGATAATGGCTCACAGTTCAAGGGGAAACTAACGGAAGAAGTTTTTAAGCTATTTCAAGCCAGACACTTTCATTGTAGTCCGTACCATCCACAAGGGAACGGCCAGGTAGAGAGGTTCAATGGGACTCTCATTTCTATCCTGAGGAAGCTGGCACACGAAAAACCGGATCTGTGGGATCAATTCCTGCCCGCCGCGTTGTTTGCGTATCGGGAGTTACCACATAGTTCAACCGGGATGGCTCCCGCAACTATGTTATTTGGGAGGCCAATAAAAGGTCCATTGGAAGCCTTATTAAGGACCTGGACAGATGAGAAGGCAGAAGAGAATGTTACCTCATCTTATCAATATGTGAACGAACTGACCACTCGTCTGAAAGCTGGATGGAAACTGGCAAATGATAATTTGAGGCAAGCCAGGAAGAAACATGCAGCATACTTTAATAGGAAGGCAAAGGACAGAGAATTAGCTGTGGGAGAGAAGGTGCTTCTTCTACTACCCGGCAGCCAGAATAAATTACAAATTGGATGGCAAGGTCCATATACGGTTCTAGAGAAGGCGTCTAGAACAAACTATAAAATTGACAAAAAGGGGAAGGAGAAAGTTTATCATGTAAACCTGTTAAAGAAGTATCTGGACAGACCACTCCAGGAAAGCACCCCCTTACTGACCTTGGCTATCGCAACTCAAATGCAAAAGGAACCACTCACCTCACATGAATACCCATTACATCCTTGTGAAACAGCGGCACACAGTAAAAGTCAGTAACTAAAAGCCACCGACCATCAAAGCAGTCAGTGGCCATTACGCCTAGTGGCATCTTAGGGCAACAGCAGATAGGTTTTCTTTGCCATTGTTTCCCATCACGCCTATTGGCGTCTTTAGGGCAACGGCAAATCAATCCATTTGCTGTTGTTTCCGTAATCGAAGTGACTGGCAAACGGGTGATCAGCCCGTTGGAAAAGTCAGTAAGCACCTGACTAAAAACTAGAGGGAGAGAGTTCAACAGGTTCTAGAGGAACATACAGATGTCTTAACAGATAAACCAGGGCATACAAATTTGCTACAGTATGACATGAAACTGGTAGACTCAAACCCAATCTGTATGAGAGCCTATTCTATTCCGTTCGCGAAGGAGAAGGCATTGAAAGAAGAAATAGAATATTTGTTGAAGGAGGGGATTATTTCACACAGTGAATCATCTTTTAGCTCCAGTGTAGTTTTGTTGAGGAAACCGTCTGGGGAACACAGACTGTGCATAGATTACAGGAAACTGAATGCTGTCACAGAAGGACAAGTGGATCCATTACCAGACACAAAACAGTTATTTGCCAGATTAAACAAGGCAAAATACTTTTCAAAGGTGGATCTTAGTAAAGGCTATTACCAGATTCCAGTGAAGCCTGAAGTGAGACCTTATTTAGCGTTTAGCACCTCGGAAGGACATTATGAATTCAATATGCTACCATTCGGATTGAAAAATGCTCCGAGTGTATTTTCAAGGATGATGCGCAAATTGTTGGATCCCTTGAATAACCCATGTATCACGAATTTCATGGATGATATTCTCGTCGCCACAGAGACATTTGAAGAACACATTAACTCTCTAAAAATGTTATTTGATAGGCTTAGGGAGGCGAACTTAACTGCTAGGCCAACAAAATGTTGTATTGGATGCAAAGAGTTGGAATTCTTGGGACACACTGTATATCAGGGTAACATGACCCCTGACCCCAAGAACTTGGAAAAACTGCAGAGAGCACCTAGACCACAAACAAAAAAGGACGTGCGATCATTCGTGTCGTTATGTGGATTTTACCAAAAATATATCAAAAATTTTAACTCTATTTGTGCTCCTCTGACTGATCTGACTCGCAAGGGACTTCCAGATAAAATTGGTTGGACTGCGCAATGTGAATTAGCTTTTCAAGAGTTAAAGGATAAACTCACTAGCAAGCCTATTCTCAAATTGCCTGATTTGACACAGGACTTCATGGTGAGAACAGATGCAAGTAATGTAGGCCTCGGGGCGGCTTTGTTACAAAGGTCATCTTCACCCGATGGGGAACTGAACCCAGTCGCTTATGCAAGCCGCAAATTGAATAAAGCGGAGCAAGGATATTCCACAAGCGAAAAAGAATGTTTAGCGTTAATCTGGGCGATAAAAAAGTTTCAAATCTATCTGTATGGTAGGACTTTTGTGGTCCAGACGGATCATCAGCCCCTGGTATTCTTATCTCAGGCTAAGCATGAAAACGCAAGATTGTTGAGGTGGTCTTTATTACTGCAACCTTATCAGTTTATTATCGAATACATCCCAGGGTCATTGAATGTCGGTGCAGATTTCCTCAGTCGGCACCCCTGTGATCAAAATTAGAGTAGTGGCAGGCGTGGGGAGTAATTTTATCTATGTGTATCACTGGTTTTGGAACTTGCCGTAGTGCATGTTCTCAGGTGGGGAGATGTGTGATGAATTTACCATGATACAACGTTAAAATATCTCCAAATTTAACGATAAAATGTAGGGTTAAAAATAATGCGTAAGATACTAGGAGACATGTTCGCCCATGCCAGCCTTTCCCACCGCCATTTAAAACTAACAAGTTAGACGTGCAGACGAAACGTTTACCCTTTGTAGACGGGAGAGAAACGGAGGACACCAAAAGGAAAAATATGACTGAACACGTGTTTGAAGATCGCAAGGCTAAAAGACGCAATTGGTAGTAAAAAAGAAAAAAATTCACGTCGCTAGTTGACAGAAGGTAAGGAAATGGACAAAAAACGACTTTAGCTCGTGTCAGAAACAGTCATTTCTTGGACTTTTACGATACTTGATTGTTATTTGAATTCAGCGGCAAAAAGCCGTGGAGAAGGTTCTCGAACATATTTCCAAAAAAAAAACTAACCTTGAAAAAGTAACTTTTTCTTAATAATAATGTTAGGAATATAAAACCTAGCTAGTTTGATAGCCCGTCTTGAGCAGAGAAATAATATACTTTAAATTATACAGACGGATAGATAATAAGGAAGATATTGACACAAGACTGTGTTGTTCATATCAGACGAGCAACTTCACTGTTAAAAAATGTCACTATTGTTTCAAAATTTGCGGGCTTGAGACTCAAGTGCTAAAATCGAGCTGTAATTAAAGAGAGGGGAAATGGTGGAGAATTGTGGCTAAAAATAACTTTGGAGGCAGAAGTGTGTAGGGTACTGCATGGAGGGGTCCAAGAACCAGGCGTGTTTTTTGTATAAAAAACAAGTAGAGCCAGACGGACCAACAGACAGTATTACATACTTGACTGGGGGTTGACGGAAATTTGAATTTTGGTTGTAGATTTGAAAGATGGGGGGGGGGAGTCGGTGATTGGATGAATGAAATCATATTGGCAGGACAGAGATGCGCATTTTTGCCATTCGTTACAAAAACTGTCCAGAGACACAGTGGTGTAGTACCTGTGGTGTTGTTTCCAGAAGATAATACATAATTTTAGTGGGACGCCATCAGATACACAGCAGCTCAGCTGAGTTTTGCTAGCATTTAACTGTGTTCTCAATTCTGAATTCTGGTAAGAATGAAAGCAATTTTTTTGTACATTTTAATATTTCGAGTGATTGATACTGCCCATATCATATAAAAATGATTACGACAAGTAAGTGCTCGCTCTAGATCCCCAGCCAGTTCAGGGGTCTAGAGACAAACAAAATATATGGACGCCTACTAAAACTATGGAGGCGGATCTATTGTTGAGATCAGTGGAACATATCACCTATCCTATTGAATAGAAGGAAACTATTGAACATATCTCAGATGCAAGGTAGTCTTGGGGAACTAGTACTATATATGAAAACAACTAGGTAAGATGTACTGTGTGGTCAGAGAGATCTGACCCAGTCTGTGTGGTGTTGTTGTGTAGTGTTGTGTGCAGAAGTGGCTCAGTAGGTAGAGTTCTGACACATGCCACAAAACTTTTATTTCAGAATTGTGAGTTTCTGTTTGGCACCGAAGAGGTGCCGAATGCTGTTGTAATATACACAAGCGTGGACCAGTGCAGTCTAACATTGTGTCAGAGCAGCCGTATATTGCCCCCAGCACGGAGAGGAGGGGCCACCAGACTCTTGTACAAGATCGACGCAGTCGAGATAAGTGAGATCTGGCCTGCTGGAAGTTCACCAACTGATTTATCAACTGATTTACCAACGAATTTATCAACTAATTTATCAACTAATTCACCATCAAATAAAGACATACCATTGTGGGAAAATAAACCATGTATTCATCCCATAAGTCAATGGACAATGTTTGGTAGTCATAGACTGGGCGTGATGATACCACCCCAACAGTACATTCAGTAATAGTCTCCTAGGACAATCTGATATAATTAATATTAACCAGACTTATAACATACCTTTGTAATCACATTCCATTTTATTATGTCATATAATTATGCATTCCATTTATAACTCCATAATATTTCATATGTTCTGACCAACAAACATTTGGTTCAGAACAAATAAATTTACCAAAAGATTTAATAGTTAAAACTAAAACAGCCTGAGTTAGTTCAGTGTGTTATAAAGTTTATTATTATTAGACTTATTAAATATCTGTGTGTGTGTGTGGGTAATCAACTACAACACATTACAATTCAGTACCCTAGACTTTTAACGTAGCTACATTCATTAGTAAAAAAGATATGTTTGAGGTCGTAAGTGGTAGTAAGAAGGGCCTTCTGTAATTCGCATCAACATTTATCTCAGGAGCCTTCACAGCTGACCTCATTCATTACACTAGGTAACATCTCAACCATACAATACCAACAAATCCACTACACTGTGAGTGGAAATAATTTAAAATGTGTGTTATATCCTTTAAAGTTATCATAGCTTTCGTAACATGGTGATGTTTGTGTTAGTTTTGTAAAATGCACCAGAAAAACAATAACTTTATAACAGATGTCAGATTATAACCATAACTGTGGTGATGATATACATATGTAGCAGTGGCCGAGTCTTAGGCACAGTCTTGCGATACGATGGGTTTAATTAACTCGGGCTGCTACAGAGAATTTCTTTATCCTCTTGCTGAACTGGCTGTTTCGCTAAGTTCAGGGCTGCGTGATTCGTATAGTGTAAGTTCATCTTTTTAGTACTTTGGTTGTCATCGTTTATCATCCGTGCAGGTTAACCTCACTAGAACTCTACAACTTGTTAATTTTCAATTTCTTTATTTGTTGACGTGTTGAATTTTTGAAGTATCAGATCACTAATTCATGCATTGTTGATAGTGGTAGTACGTGGAATTCGTGTGGCAACATCAAAACGTGAGTGAATTGAAACGTAAAATAAACATCAACTGCATCTCAGGAATGAAATTCAAAACAACTCTGAAGTCATTGAGTAAAGAAGTCGTTTCTATCATTTTTATTCTCTCTGGGTTTTAAATCTGTTCATGTGCCTCTTTCATGGTTCTTCTTCAGGTTATTGGTTATTCAAAGTGATGACGTAATTTAATAATATCATTTTTGTACAAAAATTCAACGTGGTTCAAATACTAGAGTTATACGTGGTGGAGCCTTCTCAGGGACTTCTTTCAGCCGATTAAAACTATATTACCTTGCTTTGTAAGGGGTCGAGGTGCGAAATCGCAGTTTTTACTAAAATGGCTTGAGTCTTCATCCTATTGTATGTCTGTCCCGATGACAGCTCTACCTGGAGCTTATTCATAGTTAGTGCACTATGCCACCCTGTTTTGGGTTTTAACTGGCTTGCATCTCTTCGAGAATCTTGAAAACGGGATCCTAACGTTGGAACTTATTCTACCAATATGCCGACTTATACTAGAGTCGTGGACAGTCTCATCATAACGGAGCAAAACTAAAAATACATTTCCTCTGTTGAAGGGTTTCATGTTGAGTTCGGAAGATAATTCTGTCGATTAACAGAGCGTGATCACTTCGTGTATATAGGCCTCCGTTGTATCTCCAACAATTAATTTTTTTCGCTGAATACACTTTCTATAGGGTGCGGACAGACTCTGACCTCTAGTCCGGACGATGGACCATGGAAGACTGACTTTCTTGATAGTTTTAGTAACTTGTTTTCGTCATATCCATTGCTACAATGCATGGAAACTAGGTTTTTTTTATATCAATTCTTTACCCCCTCTCGTCTGCTAGCAACAACCGTCGCTATTTGTAAACAACCATTTCCTACACGGAGGATCAAGATTTTTACGCAACCGGACGATGACGGCATCGTCCCTCAATTAATAGTAAACACTGCCACACATAGGCCCTATATATAATAATGTAATAAAAATGATAAAACACTGCCATGTTTAAAAGCAAAAATATCCTAGCAGTTGTAAATTGATGTGCTCTGAGAATGCACAGCCCTACCATTATTTCAATGAAAAACATACAGAGGCTACTACCATGACCTCTGACCCTATCTACAAGATTTCATTTCTTTGAATTAGGCTCAACCATTATTTGATGGATGAATTATTTCAAATAGGCCTAATGATCATAGGAGGTGGAAAAAACCTAACACACATTTACAAAATTATTATTAAAAGTTCACACACCAGTGGTAATAGATCTCCGTTTTATTGAAAATAAAAAAAATAAAGCAACGAATCTCAACCGCTGATATAAAGTACTGTATGGATTTATGGTTGAAATGAAGGACAGTGGGCCAATTGTTTGATACAGCCTTAAAAAAGAATTCAGAAACGCAGTAAAAAGCAATAAGGGTTAGGTTTAGGAATCCTAAAACCTAACAGTAATCCTAACCCTATTAACATCGGCAGCTTATTTGTATGACATCTAAGAACACAATCCACTGTCCATCATTTTAGCCGGATTGACTCTAGAAACAGAAAAGCTTAGGTCTATGCAAACAAATTTTTTTGTATAGTTACGTAGGCCTACACGAAATATTATTTTATCGGACAATAATTTATCGGAAATATATAAAAGAGTAAGATATAACTGGTAAGAGCGATAAAAAATGCAACAAAGCAAAACAACAGTAATATATATTTAACCAAGTTATAAGAACAATATCAAATGCTTAGATTTTTTTAAAAATAGTCTAGGGGTGGTCGCAGGCGTTGTTGATAACAGATAACTTTAAAAATACGTCTTGTCACACCGACAGTCCAAAATGTTCAAACTTACTTTATTTGTATTTCTCTTGTATGTGTGTCACCTCGCGCATATTCAGTCTAAAATCCCTTCCCAATCACACACACAATTTTTTTGTAATTAATGAAGAAAAATATCCCGTTCAACCTCTGATGGGTTATAATTAAGATATATATTATTTTCAATTTCAAATAATATGAAAAACTGCCGATATGAGAAAGTGGCATCACATACGTCAAATCATTGTAAATAGGGACAATCACAATTGTGCTTGAACGTTTAAAAAAAAAATAAAAAAATAAAAAAAAAAATCAAGAAGAAACTCTGAACAAGAATAATATTAAAGTGAAGGGGTGTAAAGGCCTGGCGGTTTCAGTTATATAACTGACTTTAACAGATATTTAATTGACTTTCATCTGTTAAAAGTCATAAGCATTGTAAGAACAGCACCAGACCTTTTCATTCCCAGCCACTATATATTAACATTTGTTCGTGTTAAATATTGTTTGACTATATTATGCAGTTTTCTAGGTCTGTCCACTCTTAACACCTCTTCTATATTTATAGGTAAGTTGGATGCTTGCAAATAATCTAATATTGGTATTCTCATTTGTTTATACCTCTTACATTTTAACAAGAAATGTTCTATAATATTGTCTTGAAGACATCCTGCACAGTAAGGTTCTTCTATTCTGAAATAGCCTTTTCCCAGCTGTAGTCTGAGAAGTTTCTTATTACTGGGAATTTTCAATTCCCTAGATATCTGACATTTTCTTGTTGGAGCCTTGAACAACTTATATGCATGTCTTCCTTTCAGATTTTTATCCCACTCTGCTTTCCATTCATCTGTTATTAAATCTTTAATTAAGCTCTTAATCTCTGATTTACTCGTCCCTACATTTATTAGATTTTTATCAGATCTACCTTTCTTGGCTTCAAACTTACTGCCAAATTGTTGGGTATGATAGGATTTGATTGTTTGCTGGGAGAGACCTTGTTTTAAAAACAAATGCAGAGAAATCCCGGGATTTAAAAAAATGGTTTAAAACAACCTGGGTTAGAAAATAGTTAGTTTTTTTATTCTTAAATTAGCAAAATTTGTTTAGAAAAAATCCACACGACCATTGTATGAGCATACACAGCTAAAAGTATTTTTTTTTTTAAAAGTATGTTGAGCGGCAAAAACATACAACTTGACAGGTACCGTAAAATCTCGCGTATAATACGCACAATTTTTACTCATTTTTGCCCGCTAAAACTCGGGTGCGTATTATACGCGAGTACTAAAAAATACGTAAGTAACCTACAGTGAAAATTGCGCAAAATTGAATGTGCCATGTGTTTCATAAAATAAAATCTTGAAAAATTATGATGCGTATTATACACGAATTTCCATTTTACCAGAAAATTTTGGGCTAAATCAAGCATGCGTATTATACACGAGTGCGTATTATACGCGAGATTTTACGGTATGTGTAATCCTGGGTTCTCAACATGTTTCACCACATGGGGAATTCATGAAAGTGTGTGAGTGATTTAAAGAGTCAATGAGGGTGTAATTAGCCTCACAGACAGGTTCATTTGAAAACTGTTGCAATGTGCTTAGCTGGTGGTTATATAAGGATGACTCCAGATACACTCCATGCATGAATGTTATGTATCTGAGTGTATCTTAATGTATTGTAGTATGTTGTTTAACTTTAAGTGCTGAGCTTTTGTTGCTCTTCTACAGCCAATGCCATGCTGAAGTATCTGCATATGTTCTGTAGCTGTTGGGAGGTGCAGTATAGTGACTGTTGGAAAGCCTGGTTATAATTTTTTTTTTTTTCTATGGTGAGTCCTGAGCATGTGAGCAGCATTTTTTTTTTTTTGCGTTCGCCCGCTAATACTCGAGGCGAAATCTCAGGTTATTATTTTATGTCTAGCCTGACATTGATTTTACGTGAGTATCCCTTTATTTCTTGTACAGAGACAGGTGTCCCTCGCCATTCAGGCAAATACTCGCCGATTTCGGAGGTACCCATTGCAGCTGGGTCGGCTCAGGAGCCGCCAGTCCCTGGTCGACGACACTCCTTCAAATGTTCTCGCCAGGTCTCGAGTTAATCCAGTCCAAATCCCGGTCGACGAAAAATCCTCAAATGCCGTCGCCCGGGTTTGATCCTGTATCACCCGGTCGCCAGAGCGGTGTTGTAACCACTACGCTAGCGCGGCTCCCTTGAGCAGCATATATTGTGTGCTTGCATTATGGCACAAAGTTCACATGAGAGTGGGTCTGAAAATATCACATTTTCAAACTTTCTCATTCATCATCACTACCCTTAAGCTCCCTAGAGAAGTTGTTTCAAATCCAGGCTGTAAAAGGTTCCCGTTACATGCCTATTGAGGCATATAGGGAATACGGGGTTAGGCCCGTATTTTCTTGACCATCGGCACACTAGGGGTGATGTGGTCCGCATCACGCCGGCCACCTTAACCTTCCCAGAGTTACTCTGGTACCCAATTAGGCTGTACAAGTAACAAACAATGGTAATTTACCTATGCCAGGATTTCTTAACCTGTGGTCCACTGACCCCTTGGGCATACCTGTCAATCTGTATGGAATTCCCGTAGAACGTATGGGAAATTGACTTTTAGCTGTATATGCTCATACAAGGTCGTTGTACGGATTTTCTATTAAAAAGGAAAAAAAATTGCTAATCCACATTTTTTGTAAATCCATTTTTTTTTAAATTCCTGGATTTCTCTGTATCTATTTTTAAAACCAGATCTCTCCCAGCAACTAATCAAATCCTTTTAATACGTAACGATTTTGCCAGTTAATTTTAAATTCTCTCTTAAACATATTTGGGCTCGCTGCGAGATAAGAAGCAATTTTATCATTATCTGTCATCAACAGCCCTTGCGACTACCCCTAGACATCATTTTATAAAAAAAGCTAAGTATCTGATATTGTGTTCATAATTTGGTTAAACATTGTTGCTGTTTGTTTCGCTTCATTGTAATTTTTATCACTCTGACTCTCTTCATCTTTCCAGTTATATTTTCCCCTTTTACATATTTCTGATAAAATTAATGCCATAATACTCTGTGTATATAACTAGAAAAAAAAGTTTGTTTCCAAAAGCTTTTGTTTCTTGAGTCAGTTTGGTTAAAATGAAGGACAGTGGGTCATGTTCTTTGATGTCATTCAAACAAGTTGCCTATGTTGTGAGGGTTAGGATTATGGTTAGGGTTAGGTTTCGAATTCCTAAACCTAACCCTAACCCTTATCCCTTTTACTGCATCTCTGAATTCTTTTTTAAGGCCGTATCAAACAGATCTGTCCTTCATTTCAACCAAAAATCCATATAGTACTTTACATCAGCAGTCGAGATTCGCTGCTTTATTTTTCAATAAAATGGAGACCTATTACCACTGGTTTACGAACTGTTTAATAATAATTTTGTAAATCTGTGTTCGGTTTTTTTCCCTCCCACGATTATTAGTTGAAATAATTCATCCATCGAATAATGGCTGAGCCTAATTTAAAGAAACAAATGCTCGTAGATAAGGTCAGAGGTCATGGTAGTAGTTGCAGTATTTTATGCAAGCGATGAATTCCTTAATTTAAAACTAGCATAATAATGACCATTTTTTCATTGGAATAATGGTAGGGCAGTGTATTCTCAGAGTACATCAATTTACAACTACTAGGATATTTTTGCTTTTAAATTTGACGGTGTTTTGTCTTAATTTTTATTAAATTATTATATATATGTATATCATTACCACAGTTATAGTTATTAACTGGCATCTGTTATAAAGTTATTGGTTTTACAAAATTAACACAAACATCACCGTGGTTTTGAAAGCTGTGAAAACTGTCAGGGATATAACACACATTTTAAATATTATGATTATCACTCATAGCATTTCTAATACACATAAAGAACAACATGAGACTTTATTAGTATGTTTTATATCACACTATTCAAATGTTAATTAACTCGTATATGTCATTTGTTTTTTTAAAACAGTATTGCGTATAATATATTAATATATCTGTTGCGTAAAAGGTAAAGGTAAAGGAACCCGTTACACGCCCATTGAGGCATATTGGGAATATGGTGTTAGGCCCATATTATCTTGACCGTCGGCACATGAGGGGTGATGTGGTCGGCATCACGCCGGCCGCCTTAACCTTCCCAGAGTATCTCTGGTACCCATTTGGGGCTGGGTCGACCCAGGAGCCGTTTGTGGCCTAAAAATTTTTCCGCCTCATCTGGGGATCGAACCATAGACCACTGCGCTAGGAAGCCAGTGCACTAACCACTATGCTACCGCGGCTCCTAATCTGTTGCGTGCGTTTTTGTTTTTGTAAGGTTTTTACTGGTCTGGCGTACAGGTTTTCATGTCAAGATATTGACAGGTATGCCTTGGGGGTGCAGGTATATATTCTAGGGTGTCTGTGTACATAACCTAAAAAATCAGACTTTTATTTTCACAAAAATCTTTACGCTGAAAATTATCATAGATTTTGGTATTTAAAATAGTATATTCTTTTTACTTATTGTTTCTGTATTGACTAAATATAAGTTTAACGATTTTATAATAAAATGTATGGGCAAAATTTAATCATGCATCTATGTACTTTTTAAAAAAAAAAGAGGGTTTGTAGCCATCACCGGACAATCGAAGCGGTCCATAGCCATCACTGGACAATCAAAGGGGTCTGTAGCCTTCACCGGACAATCAAAGGGTCCATGGCACAAGAAAGGTTAAGAACACCTGGCCTATCCATTCCATCACTTTGTGTATGAGAATCTCCATTAGCTCTTGAATAAAAAGTTTAGCCCTGAAGGCAGTGGACATGGGGGGGAGCACCTCCATTTAAGCGGCTGTCACATCTTAAAGCTTTAGGTGTTTTATACAGATAGTTACCCAACTAAACTACCCCATCTCACTCTGAATGACAACCATATTGATAGCTAACCTTTACTACATCTACAGAGAAAACCAATATTAGATTATTTACAGGCATGCAATTCACCCATAACTGTCCATAACTGTGAAACAGGTGTTGAGAATAGGATATTGCAACATTTTGTTACAGTAATGACTCTCAGCATGTGTTTCCACAAACATACCATCACACTAGTTACATTTATTACTTATTTAGTTAGTGTTTGCAGTGTATACATTTTGGGATTTTCCATCCTTCACAATTAAGTTATTAATGTATATAATATATAATGTGTGACACATATTAACTGATATGCAAGTACTCCACCGTCCTCAAGCGCGACGCGATGGTTCGTGCTCGGGAGCAAGGGGGAGTTGTTGAGGACTGTTTCGCGGTGTGAAGTAGCTTGGATATTTTGGGTTGTGGTATCGAAGTTTTTGCACCGCGGAACATCCTCTCAACTATGAGTATGTATTCACATGAGATTGTTGGTGGGAACGACTGTTGATGTTTACCACGAACAAGCCGGGTGATACAAGTGTTCAGAAATTATACCAACATGCGAGTTTGAACACGAGCAGTAAAGATTGTTCACGGTGTTCGTGTAATCTGGATGACACCGGATGAACAAACGGTCGGTGTGTGACTTTCGCCTCCGAGCGAACAGGTGTGGTTCTCGCCTCTGAGCGAAGATGAGCTTTTCTCCTTTTGTCTGTGTGTGTGGCCCGTGCAACTGTATTCATATTGATGGAATGCGTTTTCATTTGTTTATTACAACGTATGATTTCCAGTAAAGTTTTATATTTATTGGTACGCTCAGGTTTTAGCCGTACATTAATAGGTGATGGCTTATTAAGCATACTTTACATGTATATCACGAGATACATTTTCTCCAGAGAAACCACGGGGCTCTGTTATAGCCGGGAACTTAGATTAGAGCAGACATTTATCCTGCTGAGTTCATTTGTCCATGAACTAAGGCTCGAGTGGCCAGAGACATGTACTTAAATTAATTGCCAGTCTTATGCGTGCTCACCACATAGACCAATATTGTGGCTTCTGTTATGAGATCACCAGTGCGTTTTCTTATGCCACATTCCAACGTGTGATTTGAAGTGACGTTTGATGTAATTTCGTATGAACTGTTATGTGATGTTCTACCCATCTGATGTTCACCTTATTAAAGTGTTTCAGTCATCAAAGCAGGCTTCCGTGGATACTTTATTTAATTTTCATGTGGTGGTCCATTAAATGTTGTTCAACTGTAAGGCAATGCCTAATACCACCCAGCACAGCAATAAGTCTTGAAAGACATCACATCACATCACACACCTCACCTCACAATACGATCATTCATATCAATGATGGTGTGAGGAAAAGGGGTAGTCTGATGGGGTGCTTGTATGGCTGATGGCAGATAATTGGCAGATTGGATGTAATCTCGGACACCCTCGGGCTTTCTCACCCCTTTTCATCTTATTAACAGCAGGGCAGTTATGAGAGACTTCATTTTAGTTATTTGTTGTTGTTGTTGTTTGTTTTTTTTTTTTATTATACTTACTTACTTAGTCATTCCTCTTCTACCGTGAGGTGTAGAGGTTTGGAAGAGAGAGCACCAGACCATTCTATCAGCTGTCTTCTTCCTGGCCTGGTTCCATTCTAGTCCTCGGTCCTTCAAAGATTGTCTAATGTTGTCCTCCCAGCTGACTCTGGGTCGTCCTGGAGGTCTGGATCCCTGGCTCTTTGTTTCCCATGCTTGTCGTGGTAGCCGATCTTCTCCCATTCTGCAGACATGGCCAAACCATCTTAGTTGGGACTGTTCTATTTTTTTTTATTATTCGTTTTTTTTATTTTTATTGTTTGTGTGTTTCTTGTAAAGGGGAAGTCATACACAAAAACATTCACACAAATTTGGTTTTGACTTTCTCTATTTGGACTGAGTGGGGGGGGGGGGGGGGAGAGAAGAAGATACTATGTTTGGGTATTGGAAATCTGACTTTATTTTCTTGAATTAGTACACCATATGTCCTAATTATAACCCATCAAGGGTTAAAGGGATACTTTATAAATAAAAACCCAAAAAAAACCTACAGGTTCATTACCTATCTGCTATCCAGTTGACACACCTGTTAGGAGGACAAGCTCCTCCTCTAGGGACTATTTTAACAAGTAAGTTAAAACAAAACTTGAACACAGCATTGGCAATTAAAAACAAAAAAATTCAAAGCTCTTGTACATCCATTTTTAAGTCACTAATGCTTGAAGGAAACAATGACAAACAATGCAATAGCAGCCAGAGTATTAAAATGGCATCCATCGGGCTTCATTCAATAAAAACATATAAGCAAGCAACTGTTTTGCTAGTATCTGTGTATCTGAGTTTTACTGTATCTGATAAAACAGTGGTAGCTCTCTTTTATTATGTTAAATAGCCTTTATATTCGGTTATATTCTTTATATTTTGGGGGTCGGAGTGGCTAAGAGGTATGGCGACTGCCTCAAATTCAAGAGGTACTGGGTTCGATTCCCAGTTGAGGGAATATAATTCTACGTAGTTTGTGCACTGTGCTGAGATCCTCCTTGTGTGATCTAATGGAGGAGATCAGAGCACTGATGGAGTCGTCCTTGTGCAATCAGGGCGTGTCAGCAGAAACATCTGGGATCTGGCATATAATTCTGAAATTGGAATACAGCAATATTACATTACAGCAGTGATTACTCATACTATCGCCTTTATGTAGTTGCCCAGGGGTCTTGAAAAGACAAAGAAAGAATAAGTACTTTCTGCACCCATGCAGGCCATACAGGTGACTAATATGAGGTGCATAGGATGGCAAACTAATCTGTGTAAAACAAATTTGACATGGATAATCGATCATCTGCAAGAGCAAGGTAACTGCCATTTGGACTGGTTCTGTGGGACCAGCTGCCAGTGATGGGCACCATTCTTCCATAACGAGCACTGTTACTATGCTTTTTAGCATGGCAAATAGGACTAATTTTGTTGAAAAATGTATTGTTTGTCATGTGGAAAGTCAGCGGGTATACGTTGTATTGTGGTTATGTGATGACGGGGCTGTGGGTGTTCTTGGTATGCGACGTGAGCAGTATGTGTTCAGTGCTGGGTCTTATGGTCAAGAAATGTTTTCTTATGTGGATTAGTATCTATTCATTGTGGTATGAAGGAAAGTATTCTATGCCTGACCAAAGTTGGGTTTCATTGGCAATTAGAGACTTTCATGTTATGAATTAGTGGTTAATATTATATTAGGTTGTTTATTAGTAATGATTGAATTTGACGGAATCAAGGGGGGGGGGGGGGGGGGGAGGGGTATGAATAAAAAATGAAAATTTGAAGAAAATTAAATTAATGATTGATTATGTTACCTTATAGAATTCTGATGCGTGCATGATTTCTGTCCCTTGTGTCCCCCAAATGGAATGTCTGCATTAAACCATCTTGATACAGCGGACTGTGACCAAAAGCTAAGCGGACGCCGGCCTGATCCGGCCGCCCAACAGTTTTAAACGGCCCGCCAATACTGTTTTGGCTGGCCTCTTATTGTTGATTGAAGCCACACTCTTCACAATGAAAATATAAACACATAATTTTTTTTTTATGGTATTGAAAAAATTTAATATAATTTTCCCCATGTCCAGTTCTTACAACATTACATGTTGATGTTTATAATATTATTTTTGTCATTATATATTATATTTTTATACAGATTATATTTTTTTTTTCTTAGAATATTGATTTAAAGATACATTTTTTTTTAAGATTTGCATGTACATGATTTATTTATTGAGAAATAGCGTTTTTCTGTATCGTGTTTCATCTAAATATTGCTGATTATATCTAATAGATCCTTGCAGATACGATTACTTTTTTTAAGGAATAAAAGATGGTATGGCCCTCTAGGTGTTACCCTTTACAGAATTTCGGACCTCGATTAATACCTTAATATTGGTAAAAGTGATGTAGATTCTATTTTAGCCTCAGGGACCAGGATTTTATGTATGTATTATATGGTTCCTTGTAAGATTTTTGATTTTATATTTTTTTGGTGAATAAATTTTTTGTTGTAGTTATGTGTTTGTTGGATGGGTTTGGTTGTTAGTTAATTTAAGTTTATTGTTGTTTATCTCTTATTTGTTTTTATTATTTTTTGACCTGGTTTTTTGATGGTATTAGTGGTTTTGTTGTAATATTTTATTTTGATTTAAGGATTTTTATGTAGATAGTGTTAGGTAAGATAACAACTGATAGCTATTATTCTATGTGATTCTCAGTTGCTAACGATTATTAATTTATTAAGTTTTGCATAGATCATCTATGGATTATCCTTATAGTTGGCGTCGGGTTATTTTTTGTGATAGTATTTTATTGTCTCATTGGATAGTTAAATAAAAGAATCGAAATATAAATGTTTATATTTATGAAAGAGTTCGCTGAGAGATATTATATAAATTTCTATAATTTTTATTTATGTGAATAAAATAAGTTTATGAAATGGTGTTATTTTATTAATGAGCTAAATCTAGGTAGATTTCTGGAAATCCACCAAATAATTTAAAAAATAATAGTAAGATTTGCTACTTTATTAAATTAATGATGATTTGAGGATGTATAAAATATATGGTCATTTTATAAAGTCGAAATTTAATAGGTTCTAATGGCTTTTGTGTTTACTTATAGTATATCGTTATTCTATGTTTATATCAGCCACGAATTTGATATTGTTTTTTGGGTATAGAAATCCTTATTAATGGTTTTTTTGTTATACCTTTTCTATGTATTAGTTAATTGGTTTCAGTAGTAAATTTAGGTATTTCATTTTGGTTAATTGTACTATTAAGTTATTTGGATAATTTAAAGATTATAAACTATTGAGTACTTTAGTTTTGTAATAAAAGAATCTGAAGGGATACCATTAATCTAGAGTGTTATTGATCTGGTTTTTGTACAGTCTAATGTGGTTGATTAATGTAGTAATTTGTTGAGATTTGGATGAGATGGGTGTTGTATATTATGTTTTCCTAGAAAAACCATGGATTTTAGTGAATACTGCTACATAAATTAGTAATGATATTTTTCCCCATTATAGATTACTGTTACGCTGCCGCATATATCCCCAGTACTCTCTTTCATGTAAAGACAGTATTAAGATGTATATTAGTTTTTTATTGATTAGTATTTGGTTTTCCATTTATTGCGATTAGTTGTATCAAGTATATGGGTTTGTATTATGTCCATTTATTTGTTACAAGTTGTTGAGTTGGTAATTCGTTGCTTAATGTCTAATTTTGCGATCATATTGTTGGTGATTAAGCATTATACTTTTTTATCTAAATGGTTAGTGTTGTGTTTTATTATAATCTCAGATATTTTCTAAAAGAGAATCTAATTATAGATTGGTGAAATTATTCCATTAATATAATTGCCTGTGTGTAAATTTCCCTATTATATAGGAATGTTAATAGCTAGATTTATTTTGTGTGTAAAGAATTTCTTGATGAGTAAATAGATGATTTAGCCTTGTGATGAGGGTTTAGTAATTAATGATATTTTATTTTAATTTCATACCTAGTCAATATAAAATTTTCTTTAAGTAAAGTAAATATATTTAGATTTGTGAGAAAGTATTATATTATTTTTTTTTTTTTAATGCGATGTTTCTTTTATTAAATGATTGATTGTTCATTGTCCGAGATAGATTCAGAAAGTCCTTTTCTAGGAAGTATTTTAATTTGAATTTTGTTGTATGGATCGTCCGTTTTCTCATGTTCAGTGGCTTCCTTTCGGCTGTTCACCACTGGCATGTTGTTTCGAGCTTTAAGACTAAAGGTGTCCGTCCCGCATTTAGGTTTGGTTTAGTTTGTTGTTTTTTCCGTACTTCATGTTTTATTTCTTTGGTAAATAGTAGTGTGTTGAGTGATCATTGCCCTAGCTATTATCCCCCAACCTGAGGAGTTCCAGTATTTAATTGTTTTGGGGTGATAATGTGAATATAGCTAAATTAGTTTTGGGACCCTACCCGCGCAAATTTGTCCAAGTGTTTGGGTAATAATTTATTATAGAGATGTTTTTTTTTGCTGGCATTAGCTATGGGATTTAAATAAAAATAAATAAGCCAGCCTATGGTTGATTAATGGTATTGAATTAAGTTTTGGCATATGTTTATTTCTGGCATGAATTTTACACCCATGATTTTGTGTACGACTTTAGTAAATTGTTTTTTGGTTTTTTTAAGTAATTGTCAATAAGTTCCTATATGTGTAATTATATAGACATTTATTTTTATTTATGGATTGATTTGTTTTTTTTTTAAGATTTATATACTTAATATATTATGAATTTATTTAAGGATAAGTGTATTGTTGGAAGTATTTATTTAGTTGTTTTTTTTTATTTGCAGCAATAGAGAATGCAGTCAGCGACCATTTGGCGTTGACTAGTTTTAATTTATTATTCAGCGATACCAGTTAGTTTTTTTAGTACCCAACTAATTTTTATTTGTTTAATAATGGAAGACGAGATTAGCCTAACTGTTTATTCTGGGCTGAGATGGCAGTAGGGGATCGAAGTAGAAGATTTACCCGTATCCCTACAATGAAAAATTGCCGTTGCGGAAGTTCGGATGTAGGTGGCGAAAAAGGCACAAATATCGCTTGCTTCGCTGTCAATTCGGGGCACACGCAAACCAACGTCCTTTTCTGAGAGACGAGGAGAGAAGATGGGATATATCTTCTGGAATTGATGTTTGTAAGGAGCATTTGGTCTCAAGTTATTTATATTGTGAAGACATTGTCAGTTGCTGTTGGGTGTTGAATGTATGAATATATATTATATTATACATATACTTTATAATATATTATTTTAGGATATAATTTATTTTAATTGTTGTGATAAGTTTGGTAAGTAATTGGACATGTGCCTTTTAAAGAGATAATACTAACAGGCCAATTGTCCCCCCCCCACCCCCGCCCCCCCGGGAAAAGTAAAACCAAAAACCTTAAACAAGCACCAAAGGAACAGTGATTGATACAACATATTTACAATCAGTGTATTATTAAAAGTATGTGTAGTATTTTGTATTTACAGATATTTATTATTATTAATGTTTTAATAGAATGTAGGCATTTTATTGGGACGTTAACTAATTTCTGAGGAATATTGAAATGTAACTGAGTAGGTTTTATTATGGTATTGCTATGCTCTAGAGGGTTATATAGATACTGGTTATATATTAGTATAAGGTATTAGTTTTTTTTTGGGTGTTTGGGGGAGATGGTTTGTTAGTAGGTTTTTGTGATTGGTTCTTTTATTGGGTTTGAGATAGGTTTGCATTTTGATTGGATGATTTGAGGAATCAGCGTTCAAAGTACCTTTTAATTGGCCCTGGAGTACAAATGGTATTAGCATTTCCATCTAAAAAGTGGAGGTGGGAAGTATTGGTGCCATTAATTGGGAATTGAAGCTTATGCTAACCAGTGTAAATGGTTTTTGAATATTTATATAAAGTTAATGGAAAAGTATATTAATATTTTAAGTTTATGCCATTGATTTATGTATATATTAAGAAAGACCTTCACATGTCTCAAGGTTCACAAGTTAAGAAAAGGAAAGTGACGAAATACATGTTTTATGTAGACCTCACCATCAAATATTGGGGATGGAAAGTTAAAGACAAGTTAGAAAGCTATGTGATGTATTGAAACTATTGTTTTTTGTAGCAGTGCCATAGGTGATGTGTATTAAAGCATTTAAGAGTATTGAAAATGATACAATGTTGGGATACATACAAGAACATCATTTGAAAATTACCAAATTGTCAGGAGATTGTACCAGTGACATGAACTATGGATGTTTAAAATTTTAGCGTTATTGATGGGCACTAACTTAATTAGGGAAACAGCTATGAATATGCTTTATGAAATCATTTGGCAAATAAATTTTAAAACGTAAATTTACAATATTTATACAACAGTTGTCTTTATTTTCTTTAACAAATCTTTATCTTTTCTTAAAAGATTTAATTTCTTTGGTTTCTTTTTTTTTTTAAAACTTCATCACTGCAATGGGAGGATGTAAAAGAGGTTATATTTACAAATACCCACCTCTGTGTTAGGCAACGTATCAGATGTCTATTCCCATCAATGGGACATGAGTCCATTACAATTCAGTATGAATGAACAAACAGCATTGTTACCGTCCCTTTCGGATTAAGCACACATCCTTCTAGTCCCTCGAAGATAACCTGAAGTTGTTCCGTGTGTTGAAGCAAAGAAAGAATATTGGATATTTTATGTTTTATTTTGGGATTTGGTGAAAAAAATAGAGTTTGCAGAAAAATTTCCTGATGAAAAAAATAAATGCAGAAGAAAAATGATTTCTTTACCTAATTTCTGTTTTAAAAGTTATCCATGTTGTGGGTATTTATATACAGGCTGCTATTGCGCAGACAGGATGATATTCAATGTTTGACAAAAGTCATTGGTAAGTGTATTTGTTGATTGCACCTTTTTATAGATTTTTACGTTGTATGATGTCCTATAGTTTACTCCCAAATTTCGTTTTTTTTTAAATTTTAGAAAAAAAGATTGAATTAACTATCTTCCAAGTATTTTATATTATTTAATGAAGATGATTTGTACAGAATAAGGTCTGCTATTGGAGGCTTATCCTGTTTAGGTTTTCCTCATTGGATATTTATGTCCAACTCAATGTAGGTTTTTTTCATGTTTTATATTGCTTCAATTGGTAATTGGTTGTAGTATCTTTCCTTGTGGTTTTACACTGGGTAACATAGTGCATAACCATTAAGTGAATCCTTCCTTATTTTGTTAGTTAAGCACTGATTTCCCCTAATGCAAAAGTTTGGAAGAAAGTGATTTTAGGGGGTTTTTGAATGAGCTAAAATTAATTTTTATTACATGTTACTGATTTAAGTGCATATGAAATTGCAGATAGACCTATAGGTGAAATATAAATGTAAGGCTAAATGTATAAACCTGGATTTTCCATCTTTTTAATTACACATACATAAAACCAATTTTTTTTCTATTTGCATGATTCATTTTACAAATAATATTTTTTATGATTATGAATTTAACAAATAGTGTTATTTGTTGTGATATCTTTAATTCTTTTAATGATGCTTAGGCTACAGATGTCAAAAGCATGTTTATATGGTATTAATCGAAGGTTGGAAGTCTTGTAGTGGCAATCAACTAACTGGTTTCCACTTTGGCTCGGTCAGAGGTAATGATCCCTTGAGTCGCATGTGTGATCTCTAATTTTAGCTTTTCCCTTCAGGGGAAATGGCCTCATTATGTAGATTGAATGAGAGTTGGTTTTGTGATGTTTATTTTAATAGTCTCTGAATTGTTATATTTGTATTAAATAATAGATGGTAACCCAGCAAGCTCTGGGTTCATTTTTGCATCTCGGCCTCCATGAGTACCAACGTATGGTTATTGGTGTGGCCCTCTCTTTAGCTATATAGGATTCAGGAGGTTTTAAAGTGAGCATAAGGTGTTTGTGATGGCATCAGGGTCTCTTGAGGACGGTGGGCATCCAAAGCTCCAGCGTACCATTTTGCGATATAGATGGTGTGCAATGTCCTCTTGGGTGGCTCTGAATTAAGCAGTTCTTGGTTGGTGATGGTTTTTGGCAAAAAAATATTGGAGGAGAATTTTCCTTATGCAGATTGTGTGGGAAAGAGGATAATTATCAACATTTTCCTTCTCTGTTACTCTCCAGCAGTCTGGCATAATAGTAGGTATAATAGAACAGAAAGTAGAGTACAGCTCTCATTAATAATTTTAATTTGGTGATTTGTTAGCTGTTATATGAAAGGTATGACTTTCCAGATGTTGTTTACGAGAGACTATATAGGCAAAGGATGCTATTTTTTCTGTGTATCACCTTGGGTATGAATATCTAATGTAAGTATTCATAATTGAGCATAACTTTAACATAATTAACCTAATGTTGTTCATGTATCAACTACAAGTAGTATAACAGAAGCTAATTGTGATTTACTGCCCAGATAAGACCAAATCATTTTATTTTTATGAAAATCTATTATACCCCCCCCTCCCCTCCTAAAATGATAAGAGGATAATTGATGCATTAATTTTATGATGTCAACCAATTATTATTTTGTTTGTTAAACTCATCATTATGAAGCATTCTAAACAAAGTCGAATTATATTAGTTACAAATTAGAACACTACTGAAACCAGTATAATTAAAACCACTAGCCACAATGACAGATCCAGATTTTTCATTCAATCGGACATAATTCTTCTCTGCCTCACTGAACATTCATTTGCCAGCTCATAAAGATTCAGGTGCCAAAATCAAAAATTAATTTTTTTCTATATATACACAGACAAGTTGAGAAAACTACTACCCTCAGGGAATTAATGGAGAATCAAAATTAGAACAGCTAAAATATTTTGGTCATATAAAGAGACCCCAACACCTTACTGAAGACCATAACAATGAGAGTTGAAGGCAAACGTGCAAGAGGAAGACAGCGCTAAAAGTGGGAGCATAAATCAAGAGATAGACAGGAAAGTAGTCTATCAGAGTGCACCATCAAGATATGAGAAGAAGACATTAGAAATCCACTGTAGCTAATCTTCGGTGTGAAGATAGGCACCTGATGATGACCACTCTTCAGGAACTTCCCTGTGTGTATTAAAATATTATTTTGTCCACTATAGGTGCTATGTCTTTTTGCCATTGTCTCAAAACTTTCTATATTTCTCAACATTGATTTCCCATTTGTGATTGTGCTTGAAGAGCAACCTAAAATGCCCTGTGTTTTCTAGTGTATTATTCGTGTATTTACAAAAACTGATTCCAGTAAATATTTTTTTTTTTGAACTTTCTATTACCACACTTTCTGAACTTCCGATTTCGCAAAAAGGTTACAGTGCTGTCCTCTCACGGCACAGGTATTGGATTTTGAAACATGATGGCGTCACGCTCCAATTTACCCAGTTGTAAATGGGTACTTGACTCTGCTCTTGAGTTAGGGAAGGCAAATGGAGTGAGAAAGGGAACCATCACCTCACCTCTCGAGCCAGACCTAGTATAGTGAAGTCTCTACCACCTCACTCCCTTATGGCAGTATCTGCTATGAGACTACCTTTACCTTTCTGTTTTATGAATCACTTTTTACAGTGGACCTTTTCTCCATTATTTAAATAATTAAGGATGTAACTGCTGCTTTCCACTGATTTCTATTTTGTGCCGTCCCCTTCACTCATTCATTGCCTTTTTTTCACTCCTTATAGAGCATGGAGCCACCACTGCAGCAAGTCCCCTTGCAGGAAAGTCTACACCTTATCAAATGCTCCTGTAGTTTTTATGGTTTCTGTAGTAATTTGTTTTTGCACAGTGAGGTTTGCCAGCCTCATGCACTTCAGCTCTGCTCATAAGGTTTGAATGCTTTGGCTTCCTCTTTCTACCATCCTTTTTTCAGGTTCTTTTCCATTTCCTCACTCGTTTTTTTTCTTGTGTGATGAATTTCAGTTGTGGACATGGCTGGTATACTATACTGGTCGGCTTTTATCCTGAGGGTATGGCCCATCCATCTCCACTTTCTGTACTTAATATTCAGCTGCAGAAGCTACTGTGTGTGTGTTTGTTATTACATGTAACCCCTTGATATGGATGATGCTATGGAGGCTATCTGTGGTGAAAGGACTGAAGCTTGGATGTGATAATATCCTTGGTAAAATGCCATGTCTGAGTAGGACAGATTTAGCATTAATGTTGAACAGCCTAATATTATTGTCTATGAAAAAAAGGTGCAATACTTCATAGTGGTCAGAGGAGTGATGCTGGGCAAATCAGGCTGTTTTTATCCAGGAGCTGGAATCCTTGTTTTCATCCTTGTTTGTCAAAATTTGAAAAAAATGGGTAAAGCTGTACACTTCTTCAATCATTCTGACCATTGATCTTTTAAAGTTTTGTTTATGTTTATGTATGACCCCCGCTCTAACTGCTTCCACTGTTAGTTTATTTGCCTTCTTTTTTTTTTCTGGTTATTTATGTGGTAGAAGACAATATCTACAAAATTCAACTATGCAGTGTTAATGAACATAAAACTGTCATTTCTGTACAAACTGAAACGTATTATGGACATAAAATTAGTGTTGAATATGGGCTATTGTTTTTTATGATAAATGATTGATCTGAAAAAAAAATATTGAGGTGAACCACATAGTCTCATGTTTTTAAGAGATTTATTGATGATCTCAAACATTTTTTATTTTTAATATGGCGCTTGTATTAAATATAGAATTTTGTAAAGACATGTAATGATCTGTGATTGAGAAAGATGTTGTCAGAAATAAGGAGAATTTAAATGAAACAATGATATAAATAAAATAATTTTTAAATTCATTTTCCTTTTTGCTCCTTAGTAAATTAGTAGCATATTAGACCGTAGTGAGGTCCCCCTTTGCAAGGAAGCATGCTTCAAACAGCATTTATGTGCTTTTGGATAGTGATGTCTGTGCTGTAACAATATTATTTATTGAATCAATAAGGCTGCAGTTTATGCACGATTTGTCCTGAGGTAAGTAGAATACAGTGTCATTTATATTTGTATTTGGGCACTCTTCAGAGACCCTTGAGCCCTATTGGGGGTATATATCAAATTGTGTATAATAACTGTATACTTGGAATTAAAGACATTATTGCACATTTCATTGTGTTCTTACGCTGTTCTTATTAGGGCTTTTGCAATATAATGCTGTTTCTAGTTTATGCCATATGGATGTTCTGCAATTAAACAATTGAAAAAAAATCTGTAGCTTTGTGCGTTTTTTAAAATTCAGTGGGAGGGCAGGGAGTATAACTTAAAGTTGGAGCCAGAAAAACTTGTTCAACCATACAAAAATCTTTTGCTAACCAGTCATCTGAAGACCAGTTCCACTGTTGACTTTGTCTGCCACAAAGCAAATGAAAGTAGAAGCGATTAATGTCTTAGTAAAAAATCAGTGGTGCTCTATTAATGAAAAATAATGTTAATGCTGCTATGAGTACATGTTTTTCCTGTTATACAAACAACAAGCGTAAAGAGGGTAAGACATTTTTTTATAAATATATAAACATGAGTTGAATCAAAAGTCTTTACTTACATAAAAATATCACTTAACTGTGTTGTTGTTCGTCCATCACGGGTGATGAAGACCACTCTGTTCATCCAATTATTTAGGAATATGTTAGGTTAGTCTATGGGTACGAAGGTGACTGATGAGCCCGATGCGGGCCTGGAAAGATCTCGGACAGTGTGGGCAGGGAATGTTTGCTTCATGTGAAGGTTTTATTACACGGTCCTTTCTAGCTTGTCTCCGCTGTTCCGCTGCTGCTCTTCTGGATGATTCGCACACTTAACTGTACTATGTGTTATACTACCAGAACTAGTGCCAGCTACACTTCATTCATTGTCATTATCTCATTTATGTTTTTAATTAGCAATCTGTCCATGTCTAATAAGCAACAACAACAAAATAAATAAATAACTAAATTCAGATATAAGAAAATTACTAACATAAAATGGAAATAACAAACAAACATGCATTAGGAGTCTTCAGAAGACATTTGAATTATAGTGACTTCCCCTTGTAATGATTGTCTTTCATAACAAGGGAGGTTACTATAATACACATATCTAAAGAGAACCTTTATCCAAACATGCATTAGTGCATACTCACACGTAATAACACACCTGATCGGAACAACAGCTGACTGAAGACTGACACTGTTGGCTTGACAAAGATGAAAGATGGGGTGGTAATAGTACATTGCAGAGTTATTTTGCGATCTGGAACAATATGGGTGGAAGTTCTTAGAATTTTACTATAATAATTTTGTTTTTTTTATTAAACTGTTATTGTTTTCCTTCTTTTCGGCCTTGTTAGAAAAGTGTGCAGTACCTCTAAAATTTACCTGGACGATTTTTTTTCCTCGCTTCTTTTCGACCCCCCACCCCAAATTCCAGTGGCACACCTGCGGATCCTTCGTGGCACACCGGTTGAAAATCGCTACTCTGGATTTTATCTGTGGTACCTGTACAGAATCCCTTACAAGTTTGATCTATATTGCATACATGAAAGAAGTCCCATGTCGCTCCCAGGGTCTTTGAAGAGACAAAGAAAGAATAGGAACACTACACCCTCAGACAAGGTGACTAGTGTGAGGTTGTACATAGGGCTGGCAACCTCATCATGTCAAACAAGGTGACTAGTGTGAGGTTGTACATAGGGCTGGCAACCTCACAAACAAGGTGACTAGTGTGAGGTTGTACATAGGGCTGGCAACCTCATCATGTCAAACAAGGTGACTAGTGTGAGGTTGTACATAGGGCTGGCAACCTCATCATGTCAAACAAGGTGACTAGCGTGAGGTTGTACATAGGGCTGGCAACCTCATCATGTCAAACAAGGTGACTAGCGTGAGGTTGTACATAGGGCTGGCAACCTCATCATGTCAAACAAGGTGACTAGTGTGAGGTTGTACATAGGGCTGGCAACCTCATCATGTCAAACAAGGTGACTAGCGTGAGGTTGTACATAGGGCTGGCAACCTCATCATGTCAAACAAGGTGACTAGCGTGAGGTTGTACATAGGGCTGGCAACCTCATCATGTCAAACAAGGTGACTAGCGTGAGGTTGTACATAGGGCTGGCAACCTCATCATGTCAAACAAGGTGACTAGCACGAGGTTGTGTATGAGGCTAGCAACCTCATCATGTCAAACAAGGTGACTAGCACGAGGTTGTGTATGAGGCTAGCAACCTCATCATGTCAAACAAGGTGACTAGTGTGAGGTTGTACATAGGGCTGGCAACCTCATCATGTCAAACAAGGTGACTAGTGTGAGGTTGTGCATAGAGCTGGCAACCTCATCATGTCAAACAAATTACCACAGAAACCAACACTGAAGGAGCATGTGACTGCTTAGTGCAGGCTGCCTACAAGGGGACCAGCTACAGATCATGGCAAACAAGTGCCCCGTAAGGATGGGATCACCTCACGCATGTTACAAACAGCCCTAATGTGATTGAGGCAGATTGGCAACCTCATCATGTTAGGCCCCAATTTTCCAACACTGAAGGAGCATGCTTAGTGCAGGCTTGCCTACAAGGGGACCCAGCTACAGGGTAGGTACGCTCTGTCATAAGGAGGCGACTAATTTATAGAGGTGGGCAATATTTGGGAATATCATTGTACAACAAATTCCTTGACCATATCCGTAACCACTGGGCTGCATCAGAGTGTGTGAAGGACTAGGACCAGCAAGGGGACCCAGCTACAATGGTAGTAGCTCCATGCTCCGCGATAAGAAAAATGATGATAATGCAAGTTTATCTGCTGGACTTATCTTTTTTTTTTTTATCTAACTTGAATTCTGCTTGCCATATCCACCGCTGTTATTTCCATTTGCAGACACTGGTATGGGTCAAACCACATGTTTTGATGATGACTTTGCAACCTTCCATGACAGTTCATCTGTTCCCAACTCATCGTTAGGCAAGAGTACCAGTAGAGATTCCTTAGACAAGATTGTTAACAAGTGAGTTTTACGTTTTGTTGTTATCCTTGTGTTTAATTAGCATTCCCTAATGGTGCCTTGTCTCCAAGGGTAAAAATTGACTACTTGCAACTTATGCACACACAATATGCTAGAATTCAGAATTTGTATATTCAACAAATGAAAAAACTAATATATTTTAAAATAAGCAGAAATAAATAAAGTATTGTTTAATTTTTCACAAATTGCATGAAAATTCAGCAAGATATAGGGACTGAAATGCAATGGATTGTTCTCCAATAGGAAAGCAATTCAGTAGTCGCACATTTCACAAACTTATCTTTAAAATTTCTCAGCAAAAAAAAAAAAAAAACTGTTGGCAAATTTATGAAAACTTGGCAACCAAATGGAATTAGGATTCTCCTCTATTCCTCTATTTTAAAAAAACAACACAGAAACAACCTATGTTTGGGGGATCAGAGTGGCTAAGAGGTATGGTGTCCACATCAAATTCTTAAGGTTCCAGGTTCAATTCCCAGTAGAAGGAATATAATTTATGGAAAATTTTTTTCCGAACCAGTGGTCCTAATGTTGTCATACTCCCCCCTGGTCTCCTGGGTAGTGAGCTCGAATGCCTAGCCTTCTCGGATAAGGGCGGAAAAAAATAGGAGGTCCTGTGTGCACGTTGCGCACGTTAAAAATCTCACGGCAGTTGGAAATCATAAAGAGTAGCCCATAAGGCCGCTGCCCTGGTAAAATTAAAAAATTAGAAACGTACCCACCATTAAAAAAAATATTTTTAGAATGTGTGATTCATATACTGGGATTCTCGCCGGTGCTACCGGGTTTGTGCATTGTGCTGAGATCCTCCTTGTGTGATCTAAGGGGGTAGATCGGAGCACTGATGGAGTTGTCCATGTGCAGTGAAGATCGTCCTTAAAACCAAAACCAAACCAAACCTATGTTTACATGCTTCATTAACTAAACTGATAAGATATCAATATAGTGCTCCAGAGTATGGAAGTTCAAGGCCAGTGATCCGAGCCTTTAATATCTGGGATATTTCCCATGGTCAGTTCACACATTTTATAACTGACTGTGGGAAGTTCACAGATTGACAATACCAACATTTTGCCATCATGTCTGGATAGTAACCAAAAACCAAGAAACATATCAGACTTGTTCAGTCAGACACATACGACATCATCACCCTTCAGCACCCCAAGGAGCATAGACCTTCCAAAACCTCATGCCGAGTCTTCATGTCCTGTGCAGACAGTTGAGGGTCTTTCCATGTCTTCCTCATTTCTGTCATGCCTGTCTCCAATACTCTTCTTCGTGTATTCTTTGGCCTCGCTCTACTTCTCTCTTAACCTGGGTATTCTAGAACAAGGACTGCCCTGTAATACTATCAACAAATTTTCTCATTGTGTATCCTACTTATTACCAGCATCATCTTCTCATCTCTTGTATGCATACCTGTCAACCTGTACGAATTTTTCGTACAATGTACGGATTTTTGATACTTTTAGCAGTGTACGGCCGTACAGACTCGTTGTACGGATTTTTCTCCCCCTCCCCAAAAAAAAAAAATTAAAAAAAAAAAAAAATTCTAAAAATATTTTCCACCCAAGTTTTTTTTAAATTTTAAATCAGAAAATATTTTCTAGCCCAGGTTTTTTGTTTTGTATCCAATTTTTTTAATTTTTGATTCCGGAAATCTCAGCGTTCGTTTTTTCCTTTTATACCCAAGAATTCGGCAAACACTTTGAATTTGGCTTCAAACGCTTTCGGTTTTCGGCGTGACATCACGTATTTTTACAGTTACCTGTTATCAACGACGCCATTTTGTTTAAAAAAGCTAAGTACTTATAACTTGGTTAAATATTGCTGTTGTTTTGCTTTGTTGCAATTTAATCGCAGCCTTAATCTTTCCAGTTAGGCCTACATCTTGCCCCTTAGTATATTTCCGATAAATTGTCATAATATTCTGTGTAGGCCCTACATAACTAGGAAAAACAAGTTTCTTTGCGTTGAGTAGGCCTACTTTATTCCAGCGCTCGAGATTAGCTGCTTTATTTTTTAATAAAGTGGCAATCTGTTATCTATTTAAGCTACCAAGTCGTAAATAATAATTTTGTAAATTTTTGGTGGTACGTTTTTCTTCCTAGATTTGATATTCTGTTCATAATTTTGTTTATTTTTATTTATTTTTTTTTTTTTTGCTGTTAGCCGTTTGCTTTGTTCGTTGTATTTTTTAATCATTCTCTTCGTCTACAAAGATTATTAGTTGAACAATTTCATCCACTGAATGATGGCTGAACTTAATTCAAAGAAACAAAAGCTTGCAGGTCATGGTAAGTTTCAGGTCGAATGGGTTAAACTTTTCCCTGGCATTGTAGATGCATCCAAGTTAGGATCAACCCATGCTTTTTGTAGATTATGCATCGAAGTGGACAAAAGACAGAAACTTATCATTAAAAACTGCTGGCTCATATCTTGCAACAGACAGTGATAAAGTGTGCAGGGTAAAACACCCTTCTTCTTAATGGTTGGATGAATCAATATGAAAAGAAAATAGAGAAGCGGTTAGCGTATGTTATGGTGAGAGTTTTTGAGAAGGATTGGAACCTAGTACGTGATTGTTTGGGACATGTGTTATGCTGTGGTGGAACCATGTGAGGTGATATTCAGTGATCTTGATGTTGATAAAGTCTGTTGCAAAAATTTTCATATTCCAGGGAAAAATTTTGGCATAGCTTTGCTAGTGACTAAACTGAATGTTCATGGTGGGAAATTCACAACTCAGTACTAGGATCAAGCAGTGGAACCCTTATGTTTTTAGTTTTGGGTGATTTGCCACCTTGAAAATTTATCTGTGCACAAGATGGAATTCAAAACAGTTTGATGTGCCAGTAGAAGACCTTTTGGGTTAGACATGTACTATCATTTTTGAGCCACAGTCAAAAACGACGAACGGCTTATTAAGGAGTTCCAACTAGTTCACAGAAGCAGATGACCTGGAAGTTTTATTATACATTGTCAGACACGCAGGCTGTATTGCAGAAGGTAGTGGATAGTTATTATTAACCAGTATACAAGCTTCTCATCTTATTTTGAATAGCCACAATGATGTTGAAAGCCTGGGCGAGAGTCCAAAAATAACACCTTAAACTTTTAAAAAGCACCACTAAACACAGCTGAACCCTTCGTTTTTTTGAGTTTCATTAGCCATGTTGAAAAATGAGTATTAATAAATCATTTCAACAGATTCGAGTCACAGATTGGTGGCATGTTGGAGGTGTATGGACAAGATTGCTTAGAAAATTTTTAGTTTAAATTTGTGGGAGGATGAAGTATGTTAAAACCGGTTGTTGACTTGAGGCATATCTAATTTAGTGATCGTGGGGTGCAGCATGATGCGCATACTGGCATTGGGCCTCTCGAACAAGAGCATTTATCGAAGTAAATGGACTTGTTAGTGGTGTAAAGAGATCATTTTTTGAGGGATGTCAGAAATTTTTACTACATAGTGGTGAAAAAAAATTACTGATAAATTTCCCTTTGGACAACCTGATCTAAAGGACTTCAAAAAGGTGCAGATCCAGCAACTTAAAGATAATCTCAGGTATCCAAACATCTGCAGATTGGCAGAGGTTTGCACAAGTAATCTTGTTCAGGAAGCACTGAAAGATGAGTTCGATTGACTACTGTATGTTGTCTGATTGGTTTGCTGTGTGCCTCATATAACAGATAGTGGTCTGAAACAAGAGTTCTGTAGCTATTGGCTGGTAGTTGTTTGACGAGATAAAACTAGTACTGGTAAATAGTTCCATCGCTTCCTAATTTGAATGTCATTCATTCAGCGACTGCTTTGATACTCCCTCACAGCAATTGCTGACTGCGAAGAAGGATCATTTTCCAATGATGAAAAAAATCCACACAGAATGCAGGAGGTCCATGAATGCGGACACATCACTTCTATTTTACAGTGTAAAGAATTAACATTGATACATGCTGTGCAGACTTTAAAGGCCCACAAATGGAAAATTCTGCAAAGTGCTAAAAAGTGCATAGTGCTTGGATTATATACAAAAAACATGTAATCGAAAGAAACAGTGCTACAAGCAATGATTCACTTAGTTTTTTTATATGGTAAAGAAATGTTTGAGGCTTATTAGCATGTTGTTATATCACAAATAATTCCATAATGCTAAATAGATTTGTAATATGGTTCATTTTCATTTTAAAACGGTATTGCGTTAAATTGTATTAATATAATTTTTTGCAAGTAAGGAGAAGGGATATTGTTTGGGTGTTTTAAGGATTTTTTTGGTCCGGGTCAGATTCTTTGTTCAGGAGGTTGTACAGCGTATGCCATGTGCTAAAGAAAGTTGTTCAACCTATATATAACCCTCAATTCTGGGACAGCATCTCGCTCAGTAGAAGTCCTTTTTAGGATGACCCAAACGCTTACAATTAAAAAAGCTTAGTCAGTTTTAGGGCTTTAGCTTTTGGGGTGCTGTGGTCAAGGGTTTGGCTTTCTTTTTTTTTTTTCTTGTCACATTTTGACAACGTATTGTTAAGGAAACAATGTTGCTAACTTTGGGCATAACACTTTGCCAAGGGGAGTAATCAGACTGGGTTTGGAAAATGTCTTTAATGATGTCAATAATTTCTTAAATGTATTGTATGGTTGTATGATGTACTCCATTTTGATATGACTTAACCTCAGCATCAAGACAGTGTTGTAGAAGTGAGGGAGTCTGATCAAACCAATCTGGCCAGTCAGGCATCAGAGGGGCATCTTGGTTTAAACCAGCCAGATACCATTACTTGATCAATATTTTGCAGGTTTCAACTGTGTGGTGAAAAAAAACAAAATCACAGGGAAAATATTATTACCGTGTTCAGCGAAGGACAGCTGGTAGTCATCCCATACTAAATGCCAGATTAAGGAATAAAACACTTGTAGGTCAGCTCATAAGGCCAATATCAGTTAACAGTAGATCTAGGAAAATATTCTGTTAAACTTATTCAACAGCAGTTTATATTTTCTTCTCGAAAATATAGCATAATTTGTACAGTCCAAACTCCTGGCAGGATTTAGGAAGCCAATACTTAGAGACTATTGGACCGTGCCTGTTTATGTTGGTAACTGGAGGAGCTGGGCCAAGGCACCAATGAGTCTCATGTGGGACAGTGGGTGGTCACTACTTAGTTGATAGCTAGTGGATGTCGGGCCAGGCCTAGTGATTCTTAACATTCATCTGTTTTGATGCTTCCAAAAGTGAGACTATTTCTCTTACTGGCCCCTGGTTCCGCCAGAGATAGTAGTTCTTGGATGAGGATTTGAGTTGGTTTCTTTTTGATTCACAGTTCCGTTTCTTCCCCTCTTTGGTTGTGAGCAGCGGTACTACCTGCGTTAACTCTGGTGTGTTAGGTGTAGGGCAATATTTATAAGGGCCTAGCATTAGACTCTCTACTTTTTCTCTCATATTATAAAGGCGATTCGAAGTAGTAAGAATGCAAAATGATGGGTTTATTTACATATTTCATGGGGTTCAATTTATCGCCACAATTCTCCCTATGCAAACTTTTCTTTATGCTTCTACCGCCTAATAAATCTAATTCAAAGGTTTCATACACCTGTATAATGTCTCAGTTCAATACCTGACTGCTAATCCTTGGTTATCAAACTTAGAACCATTTATATGATCAAAAATAATATCTTTAGTCTGCCTTCCATAAGTCTCTGCTTCAATACCAGAAGGCTATCTTGGGTATCAAACATGATTAACTTAAGTCTGCATCCAATACTTAATCTTTGGTCTTAATACAAAAGTCTTCTGCTTCAATACCAGGAAGCTATCCTTGGTTATCACAACATATATCCATTATCTGCATCAAATAATAATTCTTAGTTCTTCCTACAAAGTCTCTTGCTTAATTACAGAAGCTAATCCTTGTTATCAAACATTATAAACCCATATCTGCATCAATACAAGTAATCTATTGGTCTGGTACAAAGTCTCTGCTTCAATACCAGGACGCCTAATCCTTGGTTATCAAAATTATCCCATTATTGCATAATAATAATTCTTTGGTCTTGTACAAAGTCTCTGGCTGATTATATCTGACAGCGCACTCTGGTTATCATTTATATTACCATGATCCACTTCTTACTGTCTTTAGTCCTGCTTTAGTCTCAATGGACAATATTTTCTTGCCAGGTGGACCTTGAGGTGCGTGGCATTCATTACCCTTGAAAAAGTTTGCTGGAACAAAGTCTTAAAAATATAGTTCAAAGTTTCATCATTACCGATTTTAAAGCGGAAGCTCCAGCCACCTTATTCACAAGATCCTACTGTTTCACCCTTATTTATATCTTAATTGTTGTCATCTCAGTATTTAAATTAAACGAATAAAAGCTCTCTCCTGACAATTACCCCAAAGTACACTTTAATGTCTATATATAGGTATTTCTTGTATCAAACAAAATACTCCCCTACTTTCCCCCCCCACTTTTCCTCTGACGTCCCCCCACGCCCCACCCCCCTCCCCTCCCCCCCCCCCCCTACCCCCCCCCCCCTCCCCCGGGGCCACACCCTCCCCCCAATGCTTCCGCAAAGTTTCTGATGGGGAACTGATCTCCTTGTGTCCTTCAATTTGCTAATGATGGTCCAAAGTTGTTTATCAAAAATAATACGATTGGTTCTGCCAAATACCCTATTTCTTTAGTGCGCTACACGTTCTTCTCGTGCGCTTAACCCGACTCTACTCACAAACTATAAAGGGGCTTAAATTTATTCATGTTATTTTCACTTAGAGATTTTTACCTTAGTTTCATTTTCCGTTTCTATGTCTTTACTAAAATTAATTCTGATATGCAAAGTTAGTAAATCTAAGATGATACTTGAGATATTATTAAAAGTCTTAAAAAGGTTCCTCTCCTTACAAAAAAAACACTATATGTTTCATTTGCTTTTTTCTCTCCCACCATTAAGATGACGAATAGCCTATCACATAAATTATTCTGATTTGTCTAGCATTTTTATATATCTTTCCTCTTTTTAAGCCACGAAATACAATTATCTACTGATATAATACCGCGTCTTTTTCCGTTTACACCCAAACTTTTTGTACTTAATTTCCCGTGTCCGTTCAAAATTATCCCTCATTTATCAATTCCTTCAATCAACACACAAATCCAATCTATGACTCCCACTCCCTCTAAATACAAAACCATATGCCTACTCTCACTAACAATCACACTTACCTCTTAATAGATTGTAACTAATTATAATACTAACAAATAACAATACAACTCTTTATCATCTCCTTAATAACACACTTCAACATACAATTTATCTTACATAACTAAACCTAATGTGCTAACTTCACCCCTACTTTTGTTCTGTCCACAGACATACACCCAATACTTCCAAACGTTACTAAAACTCCATCTATAATACTACATACACAACTGTGCTATACCCCCTCCCCCAACCATCCACATCACCCCATTCATAATAACCATCTTAATATATCAAAATTTAAAATATTTTTTTAATCATTATATTCAACTCTCTTAACATTATCACACAATACATCATAACCCCCACATCCACCTCACACACTACACCTAAAAAGTCATTTCCTTCAACCCAAACACCACCCACCTCATATTTCAAACCACTACCCTCCCTCTCCCATCCCCCACCTCACAATCATTCATCTTCATTCTCTTTTAATTACCAGATTACACCTCCTTCTCCCTTCCCCCCATCCCTCCACCTTCCCCCTCCACTATTTCACCCAAATAATAATCCCACCACTACTCCACAATCTATTCTAATTCCCACATCAATCCAAATCCCTTACCTTACTAAACTT
>JAMPIV010010556.1:0-41324 GCA_024509875.1 Oreohelix idahoensis | reverse complement strand
GAGGATTAGAATCATCATTGGCAGCTATGTTAACCTATATGCTGCCACATGAACTTCTTATCCAAAAACCATCACCTGAGTGATGAAAACTTTTTCATAAATATTCAAATTACTTTTTTTTACTGTTAAACCTAAAGCGATTATTAAATTCTGTTATTTGTAATGTTACAAATTTAACTTCGATTCAATCATTTTAAATGTACTACATGTTTGTCAAAGTCAAACTTACTAAACACACACTCTAAACAAAGCTATATTATAATAATAATTCCACTGATTAACTCAGCGGTTCGGGCTTAACGAGCTAGAATAAACTATTGCTTAAATTCTTCATAAAAGGTGTCGGCAGATTTCAGAATTCACGTGCTCAACAACAGCCAGCATTGTTTTCGCTTATCTGAATATCTTGTGAAGACCCCCATGTGATAGAAGCTTTACTACTCTTCTACTTGTATCTACATTTCTGCCGAATAATCTTGTGTAAAGATAGACTCCATTGAAGCCTATAATAAATACTCTTGAGTTTTGGCCACTGTTGGACCACTACTGCAAAGCTGGGGAGGCAATACCGTCACAATATATATGAAAAAGAAGAGTTAAGCGTCCTTGGATTATGGCGCTATGAGACATTAGATGATCGAATCTGTAGGTGTAAACAAATGTCAAGAACCCAGGTATAGCGAGTCGGTTTATTTATAGTCTTCTTCTTCTTCGTTCAGCCTCAGACATCAACTTGAATATGTTTAAAGAAAGCAGTGGTCAGTTTGAGGCTGTTGATATCTCTGTAGAGATTTTCTAGGAATGGCACTGGTGATGCCCATTTGCGCTTTCTCTGTTCCTCGTATATTGGCTACCTTTGAAGTAGATGATCAGCAGTCATTATTTCAGTACCAGCGTTACACTTATCAGTAGTTTCTATCTTTAACTTGTTGAAGAGATAGTATCTCATAAGAATAGGTAATTGGGAATAATAGTGGAACAAGGTCCGCCATTTAGCCCGAACGCTATTGAAACGGACCTGTAACCGTATCGCTTCGATACATTGTAAAATGCCGTCAAGAAACGAAAATGCAGACTTTGCCCTAAGAAGAAAAAAGAATGCTACACAGACGACCAGTGGTTCCGTTGTTTCTTGTTATCGAATGTCCTAGGTTCTGAAGACAGAGTTCAAAGATATAACGAAGACATAGACAGATTTTGAGCAGATGGCAAAGGGCAGAAAGACCTGGCACAGTCCATACTGGCGGATCTAGAAGTTGTCCGAGGGAGGGGCATCACATCAAAACGATAAGGCTCCGCTTCCCGCTCATTATTTACACATATTTTTAGACAATTAAAAAACAAAATAACGAATTTTGAAAAAAATGTGACAACTTCATAAATTTATTACACAGTAACTCAAAAATATTCATTTTTATTTAAAAAAAAATAACTATTCATAACATAATTACATAAAAGTGAAGTACAACTACAAAGAGAATATTTAAAAAATAAAATTCGTACATATTTTACATTATATCATATTTTTTTTATTTGGGATTGCCCGTCCGATACGGAAATTATCCGCCTCTTGTCACAAAGTCCTCTGTTTTTGTGGTTCGAGTGAAGTCTTCTTGTGTCGCCTGCCTGGCGCCAACTTTTGTCTCATTGTTGTATGGCGGTTCCCTTTATTGTCTTTCATTGTCCCGCCACGTAGAATTACTTGCAAACTACGTTCGCAACCTTTAGGGAACTTACCTTACCATTGTCCATTATCAGGCATGTTTTAACTTGTCCGTCGTCCGACCTAACGATTACTTAGATTTACGCCCCAAGTGGGGTGAAAAATGCTGAAGTGGTTTATATGAAATAAAGGTTTTCAAAGTCCCAAGGAAGGGCCGATCGCCCCGTCGCAACCCCCTTGGATCCACCAATGGACACAGCTTTGCTGAATGCTTATGCATGGGGAGCGGAAGGGTACTGATAATGTTGAAGTAGATATCTACATTTTAGATACAGTTGACAGCGTGACTGAAAAGTCACTTCGAACTTTTAAATTTTTATATTCCCACTTGCATCTATTGATTATGCACGAAACAAATATTAAAGCAATGTGCAGTAACTGTCATTAGATCAATACATTATAATTTTGTGTGTGTGTTTATTTCCAGAAACCAAATAAAATAACAAATTTAGAATAGCAAATAACCTTACGTTACAAGAGACAACAAAAATAACTGCTCGTTATCAAATTATTGTGTTGAACATATCAGACCAGACTCAGCTATTTTGCTGAAGGACGTACAATTTTGATCTAATAGTAAACTGGCAGTTAATCCCTTTATTTTGACATTGTTTCATATAAATTTCAAAAGAGCAGTTGGGCGTCCGCAGCTGAGGTTCCAAGATGTGTTCAAGAGAGACATGAGAGCTGTGGACATAAATACAGCAACCTGGGAGGATGAAGCTGACGATCGCACCAAGTGGATATGCTACTACGGCGCCACCTCAGATTGGGCGAAAAGAAGCTCTCACAACAGGCAGAAGAGAGATGAAAACGTCGAAACACCAGGAAAATAAGCAGATGAGGGCTGTCACCTCAGGGGCGCATTCGCATAGTCAGATATGACTATAGGGGCTATTATCATATAAGTTCATGGGAAAGGAATGATGAAATAACAATTTAAAAACAGGAGTGACTTTTCAATGACCACTTAAGTTGCTGAGCTCATTATATTAGGAAAGCCCCCACTTAATTTGCGTCCGGAGCCCCTTACATTGTTACGCCTCTGCTCTTGATATCATTACCAAGAACCATACAATATACATAGAATATAAAACTTAGTGGTCACCTCTGAGCGAGCTGAAATGGGTTTCTAACCTTTAAGATAAAAACAGCATAACCGTTGCTCTTTAAGTTTTAGATAAGCCATTTTCCTGTAACAAAGATTTTATTGGAAACACTGGAGCTACGTTCATGGCAAATGTATCTGTTTTATTCCGAGTTTTATTTTTGTAATCTGTCTACGATGTGGTTTTCTGCCACGTAAATCGACCAGTTTATGGGACATGGCTTGCCCGCATCAAAGTTCATAAACGGCACTTGAATGATCATTTTCCGCGCTCTACAATCCCGTTCGATTTGACCTAATGATAACCACAGAGCACAGAGTCTAATCCGTGCCTCTATTGGTAAAATAGATAACAGTTTTTGCAACGATCGGGGTGGAACTTTCGTGGTTAAACACACACGGTTATTAAGCATGAATAAACTAATGAAAATCAATACAGCATTTTCTTTGGTTGTGAGAAGTAAATGCCCTCTATCGCCCGGGGTAGAAAGATATTAAAGAGAAGATATTCAGCTGTTAACACCGCAGCATGAAATGAAGTAGACAGCATAACTGATGTATAGCACCGAGGGGCAGGACTTTGTTTTGAAAGAAAAAAATTGCCTCGTTTTGGTAAGGTGCGTACCGTTCAGCCGAGTTGCACAGTCCACCATACCATTTAAATTCTTCTATTCTACATAAATTACATATTTATTTAAAACGTCTCTACCTTCTCGATGTCGTAGATTTTTGATAGGAGAATTAAGACTTGGGTTGGTCCCTTCTGATTAGATTTGAATAAGTGATAGTCACAGTGATAGATAGTAAAAGCAATAGATTTCCACGAGTGAGATGGTAGAATGTGATAGAGGCTGTCTCTGAGATCGAGAAATCTTCTCTCTCTCTCACCTATCTTCTACGACAGATTTAGAGTAGTCAGACAGTCTAACACCTATACATATATTAATACATATATTTATTACCACTCACATGCACACACACAATTGACGACAGTGGGACACACAGACGTGGGAAAACTATAACAGTGATTATATAGATAATTTTGGAACGAAACTGACCGACACGCTGGAATAATTATTGAGTAGTTTAATTATCATAACAATTTCTCTCACAACATATAAAATTACATCAAAGCATATACAAATATTCATACAGTCAATACAAATGCTACAAAATGATAGACCCACCGTATGATCTTATCCCTCAAGGTATGCCCACAGTCCTGTTAGAAGAAAGTGATAGCCCCAAGGAATCAAGGACACATATGATTAGGTCTAATATTTCCCCCTTTTTAAGATACGGACAGACTTGACATTCTGCTCTATTCTAAGGGAAAATATTGTTAGCAATAACTTGCATAAAGAAAAGTTACAACGTGGGTGAATCAAACAAAGAACATCCTTCAGTCTACTTTCACTCGGTTCTTTCATCAGGGCCCTGATATACTTACAATCGTGCTGTTGTTCGCCGTCTGGCGCAAACTTTGGGACACTCACACACTTTTTTTCAGTTACTGTCGTTTAATGAAGCGGATCCCAGCTCTGCAGATTTGTTTGTTGATTTCATCAAAATGGATCCGGGGAGCATCTGCTTCATGCGATAGTTATTTCAGACTAAAGTTAGTGTCACTTGACTCACGAGGTAAGGATTAGGCTTAAACGGGCACACAATGTCAGCACACGAGGTTTCCCTAAATTAGGAAGATGACCGGTGGACAACTTCTCTCAACAGATAATCTTGGTTCACCACCCACTTGGTCAAATAATGTAGGAAAAGTTAATGTTTATTTTCTGTAATATTCTCGCCACAAAGTAGCCTCAACACAGAGTTCGAGGAGAATATGTTCTGGTCCAAAGGCCCAGTATAAGCATTTATTCTTTAAAAGAAACCTGTTAGTGGGATTGGTATTCTGTCTATCTCTGAAGACACACGCACTGTCAGACAGGTGGTACTTGAAAAAACGTGGTTAAAGATATAAATGTTTATGTTTCTCACAGGTATGTCTCTGTACTAATTGCCGGCAAAATTTGGGTTACCCCAGTATTCACTGATTAACGAAAAACACATATGAAATATTTTACATATTATGTACTCAATATAACTTACGTTTTGAACTGCAAGCATAAAGCTTGACTTGACGTTTAAACTTCCCGTGAAATAAGTTATATATATATAAAAATCCATCATCATGAATTAGGAATACATACGTATTCCGTCAACATTCATGAGGCATCTAGCATTTATAAGTTAGTTTTAAAGTATATTCTCTCGTCTGATTATTTAGAAGTTAAATTTAATTCATTAATAGCCGACTGAGTTTAAGCTAGAAATTATAATTTCTGTTTTCCACTGTAACTCGTCACTATAAAATAATACAGACTATATAAATTAAGCACTCTGCACCAAATCTAACTAGTGAAATATGAAATAAACGATTATCACTTAATCACTCACAAAATCTAGATATATATATATATTTACCTCAACACAGAAGTACAGGTGGTCGCACAACTTTAGAATCATACGCTGATATATTTATTGAGGTCTAGAAGTTCGACAAATTGTCGAAACAAACTGAGAAACTTCGCTATACAGCTTATTCTATTCACGAGCAACCTGTCTACTGCGAATTTTGAGGACTGAATGAAAATAAAGTTTAACATTCTGGTTATATCTATTACCAGACAAAGGGGTCCCAACTTATTTCGCAAAACGAAATAATCTCCCCTTTCCGTCTTAACACCTGCATTAGCTTAAACGCATGCCGTAACTGCCACGTACTGACCGAGAGTGCGCGTGTCAGTTGCGAGTCTCAGACAGCTTGTCTCTAATGCCGAGGCAGTTTTCACACTTCGCCGAGAACTCAGCCTGATGACCGATGTGGCAGGTGAAAATGCTAAACGGTAAGTCTCAATTACGCGCCGTGGAGATGTCGGTTTGACACCTCACCTGAGCGCTCAGCCGAAGAAAACGCGCGTGTCAGCTGAATGTGCAGACAAAAGACTGCTCGTATGTCTGAGATTGATGCATATTCACACATTTCGTCCACTGACATCTACGTAATAGAATGCGTACCCCAGTATGAGAAAGAAAGCGGGTAAACGTTAGAATGGGAAAACAGTAATGTTTATAGTCGCAAACGTACGAATGCGAAAAACACAGGAAAAAGGATAAAAGAGCGATAATAAAATAGAGGACACGGGTGAAGAAAAGAAAAGTATATAGAGAATTTAATGATCATAACTCTCTGTGACAGAACGTCCCCCCTTTAAGATATGGAAGCACTCCATGTCTACGTTATGGAATTAAATTTCCTATATCCGTAGCTTCAGGGTGTCTGTCCTCTTTCCTCTCATCTCATCCCTCCATCTCCCACTAATTCCTACTCAAGTCTACTCCCCAAAGTTTCCTTTCTCTGGAATGTCTCCCATGTGCGCTTGAAAGAGCGTCGCTACTTTTGACATTTTTGAAAGATTTCGTGTGTGTGCAGTGGAATTTCCCTGCCACTATCGTCATCTTCGTCAGTTTTGGCGATCGTCAGGAGATGGTCGGAGGTCGGCACTGGTCTTTCCAAGTATCTCTTTAACAGATTTAAATGGAAAACCTTCTCCTTTCCTTGAATAGAGATCTGGTAGTTAGCCTTAGAAATCTTTTTCAGGACGGTAAACGGCCCTTGCCATCCGATCCTCAGTTGGTTGTTTCCGGTAGGGAGTAACACCAAAGCTTTCTCTCCTGCTTCCAATTCTCTTTCTTTCGCGACTTTCCTGTATCGGTTAACGTGCTTTGTGCGTGCTCGCTTAAAGTTAGTCGTTGCTAGGTCCCATCCTAGTTTTAACCTATCCTTTAAATCCGATACGTATTTACTTGCTGAGACGACTGTCTCATCAGCCTTCTGGTCTGTCAGCGACCAAAGTAAGGCTTCAAGCGGGCCCTTAATGGGTCTGCCGAATAGAAGCGTAGCTGGCGGAAATCCTGTGGAAGTATGTGTCGTGGTTGAGTTAGAGTGTAGAGTATTTGTCGAGTTGGACAATAGTAGTGAAATCGACAAGGGATAGTGGACTGACAGAGTTATAGATTACACTCACAGAAAGGTGTAAATAGGAGATGGACTTGAGACAACCTGGAAGAAGATTTACCAAAATGATCTCTCTCTCCAAGCCTCAACTCACTTATGTCTGTCTAAGCACCTCCTGCTCTCTCTCTCTTTTCTCTTATCATACATAGAGATTATAGTAAAGAGCTAAAAATACAAATATGGATGGAAAGGTCGTGAACAGCGCATTAATAAATGTGTAAAATTTATTAAAGAAGAAAAGCATGAAAATAATGCATATCATCACAACAACATAAAATTACATCAATAATCAAAAATTCATCAATAATCATATACACCAACAACCACACACACAGATCACCATTCATAAAACCTGTAGAACACAAAGAGATAAATAATCGAGTGACAGTCCTTCGGTTTTCGGGGACCAGCTGAAGTAACTCCAGTAAGTGGTGTTTTCGTATATATCCTCCATCGGTGATGGAATTAACCTGAATAACATCACTGTATAGGCGCTATCGTTGGTGACCCCCCCCCTACTGGCGCGAGTTGGGCTGGGGGACGCTGTTTATCTCCTGCTGACCAACTGATTGAACTGGGCGACAGCCTGTCCGCTTTTCGGGGACCAAATGTACTAGCTCCAGGAAGTGAATTACTTGTAGATCCTTCGTGAGGGACTAGCCTACAAAACTTTCTTTGTTGGTGCTAAACGTTGGTGACTCCCCTTATAGCGTGAGTGGGGCTGGAACTCTGTCCATAGATGGCTGCTCGTACGTGCGAGGTTTTAAGTATCCAGGAAATACACCAGAAGAAGTCACTTGAGGACAAAGAGACCCAGACGTGCTTATCCGGCGCAAGGCTCCGCTTGGCTGTAAATCCTGTTTAAACTGGTTTGGCTGTGGTTTGCTGAGTGCCCCGTTTAGGCACAAAAAAGGCGGGTGATAGGGAATTCAGCTATAGGCATGCTGAGCGGGTTTGATATTCTGGAAGCCGCAATGCTCTGGCTGGTAATCCAATAGGCGAGTAGAGAACTACTACTGCGTTTGGCGATTCCAGATTTAGCGTTGGCTCCGTTGCACTGCGTGAGCTTAACTTGGCGTTGACAAAAAGGGGTTTTGATTCAGGAACGGGGTGTGACGATTCGTGACGCTAGCGGTATTCAGAACCCTCTAGATCGAAGAGAATATTTCGTTCTTCGCCTGACTGGAATCTGCTCTCGCGAGTCGGTCTCCCTGAAACCCGAAAAATGACTAGAACATAGGCAAACACATTCTAGTACTGTGTTAAAGTTTGCCTTATCTCATGATGGTCATCTACGGGCCAGGAAAATTTACGAATGTCTTTGTCTATTAAAACCAGTCTACTCTTATAGATCACAAGGGACGCTCCCCCCGAACACCTGGCGTGCGTATTTCTACAGAAGTTCGGCGAAAGACGTAATCTAGAGTAAGACAAAAGAAATCGTGCGAAAGTTCCCCAGGTAGAGAAATGCATAACATTATGCTCTATCTTGTCTAAGGGGCGAAAACCCAAAGACTGACCGCGGGTTGTTATCTTCCCCTGAAACAGATCACACTCGTTACCCAGGCCTCAAAGGGTACCAGCCGCTCGTCATCAAACGTTTTAAAGCGACCAGAGAAATTCCCCTGTTGGGACCACAGAGGGTACCCGCCGCTAACGAACCGTTTCTTTCACAGAAACCGTCTTTGGCTCGTTCTAACACTTAAAGCGGACCCGAGAAATGTTTCTGTGGTCGAACAGGTGCGTTTAGATAACATTACGTCTAGCGTTAGCTGACCGCAGCTGGCCAGCGTAAACAACCTCGGGTGGGGTTGAGAAGGTGAAAAAATGTAGGTAGAATATGAAAGAAACGAAAATACAAAATGTCTCGGAAAACAGAACATTTAAAGGAAGTAATCAAATTATGGACAAGATGGTAAAATAAATTATCTTTCACGTGACAGTATGAGGAGATTCTCTGTAGCCAAATAAAGCTGCCGGAATGCAACAATCCCAATCTTCAGGTTTCACTTGTGCCAGTTTACTTAACATCATGTTGAGGTTTCCGTTAACACGTTCTACTAGCCCATTTCTGGCCAGAGTGTAAGGCTTAGTGTAGATGTGCTGGTCCCTCAAGATCTTAACGATCTCATTCATCAACAGGTTTCGGTATGGAGATCCGTTATCCGTCAACACTTGCTGAGGGAATCCCAACCGAGTGAAAATCTGCACTAGGGCTTCTGCGACATGCTTGGCATGTGCGCATGTTAGCGGGATAGCTTCTGCCCATAAAGTGCATGTATCGACTAAGGTCAGGATAAACCTGTTCCTTCTTTTATTCCTTTCTAAGGGTCCTAAAATGTCGATCACAACCCGTTCGAATGGTGTTCCCACTTGGCATTTCACCCAACGAGACTGGGGGTATCCGTTGCTTGGGTGGTACACGTTGGCACTGGGCACAGGATTTGACATACCTGATAATATCAGTGTTTACTCCTGGCCACCAATAATGAGTGGTTATCCGTTGGTTTGTGGCGTTCTGTCCCATATGTCCGCTGAAGGGAAGAGAGTGCCCCATTTCTAGGATTTGGCTTCTGTACTGTTTCGGTACTAGGAGCTGGTTGTAACCTTGGTCAGGCTTGCCCGTTCTGCGATATAGTACGCCATCCTTAGAAAAAATGTCCCCGTGCTGTCTGGGTTCCTTAGCCATGGGCAGTTTCCTAAAGCAGGGTACCAAAGTAGGGTCCTTTTGTTGCGCTTCTTTAAGTTCCATAGGTAACAAATTAGGCGCAGGCTCCCGTTCCTTCTTGGTTTGCTCTCTTGTAGTTACTGCTGCCACAATCGGCTCTTCCGGTTTCCCAATACACACGTATCTACCGCCAAGTATGACTGGGTAGATGGGGTCATCCATAACAGCCGCTTTGATCACACCCCTGACAAAGTCAGAGTGTATCTCCACCAATGCGATGGGAAGCGCTGTAGGTGCATCACTCTTACGAACTCCACAAAATTGGACGGTCTCTGCTGTCTCTTGACCGGGTTTAACCAGGTTTCTGGCGACAATGCAATCATAAGAAAGCCCCGTGTCAAATAAACAAAAAGTTTGACAACCGATCAAAGTAACAGTAACTCGCGTAGAGGGTCTGTCTCCCTCTACAGGTTGGGAATCATTGTCAATAATTCCGCCTTGCGAGACTGTTAATAAGCATCCGATGCGTTTCGGCTCGGTGTGGTCACTCAGATCATCTTTCCCGTGCTCACGAGTTCTCCCTTTGCCACCTTGTCCTTTCTGGCTGCGCTGCCATGAAGGGCGGTCGGGTTGATCAGACTGTTTACTGTGGTTGGGGTACTTGTTTTTGTAGAACTTGGATTTTTCAGGAGGGGGGTTTTGAGGTCCAGTTTCTCTGTGGTTATTCTGATTTGAAGAATGAGAAGCATGAGAAGATTGGTCTAGATTATTTTTTCCGAAAATGCTCTTCTGTCGGTTTACGCTTTGTGGCCGGTAGTTCAGCCAGCGCATTGTGATATCGCTCAGACTTTTCCAAAATGTCTTCAAGCTTTTCCGCACCTTGCTCAGCTAGAAATCTCCGGGTATCTGCAGACAAAGTGTTCTTTATTTGTTCTGTTAAATCAAATTCCTCCAGACCTTCATAGGTAGAGGGGAGCTGTAAAAGCTCAAGGCACTTTGTCAAGTATCCCTTTAAACGAGATGAGAACTGCTGAAAAGTTTCAGAGCTCTCCTTTCTGCTGTTGCGAAACAGTTGCACAAATTTGCGAGCATTCATTTCAAAGCGCTCAAGCAAAGCTTTCTTCGACAAGTCATAGTTGTCTTGCTGGCCACTTTCCAGTTTAGAATAAACATCATAAGCCGAACCTTTAAGGGCCTGGGAAAGTTTCATACACCAACGTGACCTCTCTAAACCGTACAGAGTTGCAATTTTCTCAAATTTTTCTAACCATGTGTCAATCTTCTCATTAGGACAAGGGAAAGACTCAAGAGTGAAAGACATAGCGTTGAGTTGAAGAGATTGAGTGTTAGAAGGATCAGTTAAGGAAGAATGAGGAGAAGACTCCATTGCTGGAGGTAGAGGCAGCACCACGACTTTGGAATTCTAGAGTTTTAAGAACTAACTCATGCTGTCTCTGTTTCTCTCTTTCCTCGTGCTGTCTCTCCTTCTCTCTTTCCTCCCTCTCCTTCTCTTGCTGTCTCTCCCTGCGGATTTCCATTTCCGCATCCATCTTCCTCTGCTGTAATAGACGGTCTTCCGCTTCTTTCCTCTCCGCTGCTTTTTCCTTCTGCTCCACATCATATCTCTCAAGTTCGTCCCTGACGAAAGCTTTCGCTTCGTCGCCGTCCAGTCCCTCTTCCATTGCTTCCTGTCTGAGCATCTGCCTCAGTTTCGCCCTCTCGGCCATAATAAATCAGTGACTGAGACTACTCAAGAAAGAAAAGAAGATACACTGGTTCCTACCACTTACAAGAAAATACCAAAACAAAAGATGATATACTTTAACCTGGGATACCTCCTCCTAAATATAGTGTCCAACTATCGCTGCTATTAATCGGCAATAAAGCACCTAATGCAGACGACTACGCCAATTAAATGGTAGTTAAGATTACTCACTGAAAATAAGTTGCTACAGTGGAAACAAAATAATTATTGCAAAAATTTAAGGAGAAAAAAAATCCCCAAAATTTTAAAATATGCTATCAAGTTTACCCCTGAAGACAGTTATGGTAAGGGAGGAAATTAGCAGGACGTAATTGTCTGAACGCACTCCTTAGCTTAGCTCAAACACCTACTTCTTCAGCACCCTGTGAATGTTATACACTCACAAACTTTACCAGCGTTTAGTATTACAAAATCAGTAATTAACATATTCCGACAAAATCAACCTGAAAACCAAGTGTATAATGCTCAATAATGCTGTGGAAAAACAATTATTAATTGTGTAGTCAGCACGCCCATAAACAGATCTTTAGTGTAGGGGATAGTTATTTTTAAAGATACACAAAACCACGAGACAATCACACTCTTACTCTATTACAGAATAAAGCAAATTCCAGACGAGCTGATATTTATCGTACTCGTCTTCCTATTCTAAGTTCAAAATCCCGATAAACGAATCCACATTTGTCGTCCTTGCTCAGGGTTTTCAGTTCAATTCCCGGAAACGAGCGACCATTTGTCGTACTCGTCTTCCTATTCTAAGTTCAAAAATCCTTCGGACGAGACCACATTTGTCGTAGATTTTTGATAGGAGAATTAAGACTTGGGTTGGTCCCTTCTGATTAGATTTGAATAAGTGATAGTCACAGTGATAGATAGTAATAGCAATAGATTTCCACGAGTGAGATGGTAGAATGTGATAGAGGCTGTCTCTGAGATCGAGAAATCTTCTCTCTTCTACGACAGATTTAGAGTAGTCAGACAGTCTAACACCTATACATATATTAATACATATATTTATTACCACTCACATGCACACACACAATTGACGACAGTGAGACACACAGACGTGGGAAAACTATAACAGTGATTATATAGATAATTTTGGAACGAAACTGACCGACACGCTGGAATAATTATTGAGTAGTTTAATTATCATAACAACTTCTCTCACAACATATAAAATTACATCAAAGCATATACAAATAGTCATACAGTCAATACAAATGCTACAAAATGATAGACCCACCGTATGATCTTATCCCTCAAGGTATGCCCACAGTCCTGTTAGAAGAAAGTGATAGCCCCAAGGAATCAAGGACACATATGATTAGGTCTAATATTTCCCCCTTTTTAAGATACGGACAGACTTGACATTCTGCTCTATTCTAAGGGAAAATATTGTTAGCAATAACTTGCATAAAGAAAAGTTACAACGTGGGTGAATCAAACAAAGAACATCCTTCAGTCTACTTTCACTCGGTTCTTTCATCAGGGTCCTGATATACTTACAATCGTGCTGTTGTTCGCCGTCTGGCGCAAACTTTGGGACACTCACACACTTTTTTTCAGTTACTGTCGTTTAATGAAGCGGATCCCAGCTCTGCAGATTTGTTTGTTGATTTCATCAAAATGGATCCGGGGAGCATCTGCTTCATGCGATAGTTATTTCAGACTAAAGTTAGTGTCACTTGACTCACGAGGTAAGGATTAGGCTTAAACGGGCACACAATGTCAGCACACGAGGTTTCCCTAAATTAGGAAGATGACCGGTGGACAACTTCTCTCAACAGATAATCTTGGTTCACCACCCACTTGGTCAAATAATGTAGGAAAAGTTAATGTTTATTTTCTGTAATATTCTCGCCACAAAGTAGCCTCAACACAGAGTTCGAGGAGAATATGTTCTGGTCCAAAGGCCCAGTATAAGCATTTATTCTTTAAAAGAAACCTGTTAGTGGGATTGGTATTCTATCTCTGAAGGCACACGCACTGTCAGACAGGTGGTACTTGAAAACCCACGTGGTTAAAGATAAAAAATGTTTATGTTTCTCACAGGTATGTCTCTGTACTAAACGCCGGCAAAATTTGGGTTACCCCAGTATTCACTGAATAAAGAAAAACACATATGAAATATTTTACATATTATGTTTTGAACTGCAAGCATAAAGCTTGACTTGACGTTTAAACTTCCCGTGAAATAAGTTATATATATAAAAATCCATCATCATGAATTAGGAATACATACGTATTCCGTTAACACTCATGAGGCATCTAGCATTTATAAGTTAGTTTTAAAGTATATTCTCTCGTCTGATTATTTAGAAGTTAAATTTAATTCATTAATAGCCGACTGAGTTTAAGCTAAAAATTATTTATTCTGTTTTCCACTGTAACTCGTCACTATAAAATAATACTTACTTACTTAGTCGTTCCCCTTCTACCGTGAGGTGTAGAGGTTATAAAATAATACCGACTATATAAATTAAGCAGTCTGCACCAAATCTAACTAGTGAAATATGAAATAAGCGATTATCACTTAATCACTCACAAAATCTAGATATATATTTACCTCAACACAGAACTACAGGTGGTCGCACAACTTTAGAATCATACGCTGATATATTTATTGAAGTCTAGAAGTTCGACAAATTGTCGAAACAAACTGAGAAACTTCGCTATACAGCTTATTCTATTCACGAGCAACATGTCTACTGCGAATTTTGAGGACTGAATGAAAATAAAGTTTAACATTCTGGTTATATTTATTACCAGACAAAGGGGTCCCAACTTATTTCGCAAAACGAAATAATCTCCCCTTTCTGTCTTAACACCTGCATTAGCTTAAACGCATGCCGTAACTGCCACGTACTGACCGAAAGTGCGCGTGTCAGTTGCGAGTCTCAGACAGTTTGTCTCCAATGACGAGGCAGTTTTCACACTTCGCCGAGAACTCAGCCTGATGACCGATGTGGCAGGTGAAAATGCTAGACGGTAAGTCTCAATTACGCGCCGTGGAGATGTCGGTTTGACACCTCACCTGAGCGCTCAGCCGAAGAAAACGCGCGTGTCAGCTGAATGTGCAGACAAAAGTTTGTTAGTATGTCTGAAATTGATGCATATTCACACATCTCGTCCACTGACATCTACGTAATAGAATGCGTATCCCAGTATGAGAAAGAAAGCGGGTAAACGTTAGAATGGGAAAACAGTAATGTTTATAGTCGCAAACGTACGAATGCGAAAAACACAGGAAAAAGGATAAAAGAGCGATAATAAAATAGAGGACACGGGTGAAGAAAAGAAGAGTATATAGAGAATTTAATGATCATAACTCTCTGTGACACTCGGTTTTTTTTTGTTTTGTTTTTTTTTGTTTTTTGTTGTTGTTATTCTCCACGTTGCAGAGCCGTACAATAGTACAGACTTGACATTTCAGTTGCAGATTCTTATTTTTTGGAGCAGTTCCAGTTACCATAGTTTGGCAATGTATGCCGAATGGGAGGAGATCGGTTACTACGACAAATATGGGAAATCAAGAACCAGGGATCCAGACCTCCAGGAAGACACAGAGTTCACTGGGAGGCCAACATCAGACACTCCTTAAATTACCGAGGACTGGACTGAAACCAGACCAGGAGGAAGACAGAAGAAAGGATAGCATGACGCTCTCTCTGGCTAACCTCTGCACTCCCGGGGTAGAAGATGAACGAAGTAAGATTATTATTTTTGAGTTCAACTTGATTTTTTGATTTCCTTGTTTGTCCCAAAACAGCGACGGCTTGTCTTACCCTTTGAATTCCTATTTTAACTAGCAACAACCCGCTAAAATTGGCAGGTTGTTAATTATAGTGCGTTGTTTCTGAAACATGTATTACAGACGGTACTATCGCTACTGTGGTCATTTCATTGCAGACGACCGTCTTTACATATTTGTAGTGAAAATTATTTAGATGTATTAAATATGAAGACATGAGTAACCCGACCTAAATGACATGTAGAGCAGTGATAATGATCTAATGGACCGTAAATTGACTAAATAACTAACATTTCTTTTATGACAGTACGTCTCGTAACTGTTCGTGCATCTTTTAAAATCTTGCCCTGGTCGACTTACCGCCTTTGAGAAGCCTTGGTCGACTTACTGCCTCTGAGAACAACGTTTGAAGTTTGACGAAACTCCAGTTCCTGTACTGTTTATCAATCGTGTTGTTGGCCTCTTTCCATAATCAAACTGTTCATGCACACCTTCATTTGCGCACTTTTTTTCTATTTTCGCGAGAGTACATATAAGGGGAAACAAGACAATTATTGTCTAACTTTCAACCACAGTTGCACCCCCTTAGCTGTGGTTGAAAGTTAATGCACTCCCTCGAAAATAAAAAAAAGTGCGCAAATGACGGTATGCAAACATGTGACTGACCGACCGACCGACCGACCGACCGACCAAGTACTTACGGCGGCAATTATGTATTTTGACGATGATAGCGCGGAATCCAACTTTTTCTATATTACTGCCAACATTTATGAATCAATTCTACATCGTTTGGGGTGTTTCTTCGTGCAATCTTTTATCATTTACTGAGAATCGTAATTTTCTTCTTTGGTCCTTGGTCGCTGACCGACAAAGCAGTCAATAACCATCACGCCTAGTTGCGTCGTGTAGGACAGCAACAAACTCTCTCCACTTTGCTCGGTCAACAACTATCCTTCGTGTGGTGCTCCAGCTCTGGTTCATGCTTAGCATTTCCGCCTCCACTGTTCTCCGCCAAGCGGGATTTGGCAGTCCTTGCTGTCGCTTTCCTTCTGTAATCCATAGCATGGCAGTTCTGGTGATGGTGTCAGAGCCTCTTCTAAGGAAGTGGCCAACCCAGTTCCAGCGTCTACCTGCTATGATGGTGCGTATGTCCTCTTGGTGGTTCTGAGTTAGCAGTTCTTGGTTGGTAATGGTGTTCGGCCAGAAAATTCGAACATTTTTCCTTAGGCAGATTGTGTGGAAAGATGACAATTTGGACATTTACTTTTCTGTTACTCTCCAGCATTCTGCACCGTACAGAAGTATAGAAATTACGCAGCTCTCATTTATTTTTAATGTAGTGGAGAATCGCAATGTACATATACAACTGTCAGAAGTGCTGTTGGAAATCTCGTTACTTTAATTAAGCAACGTCAGAAAATTATCGTTAAGCATTGCATCCAGACATACAATCTTTTATAATTTGTACATGTACCCTTATATACAGGCGTGATGCTGACCACGTCAGACTTTTCATTCATTGACGCCATTGTGATTAGCGTTAATAGCTTCACCGGATTCTTTAGCGAAGATTATCATAGCAAGATGTCTTGTTTTGTTATTCAATTTATTTTCGTTGAAGTGTCATTGATAATTTTGCATTTTCCTTGCTTAATAGTGTTGTTATGGTTCTCGAATAAACTTTTTAGTGAAAATAAAATAGATTCTCGAATAAACTTTTTAGTGAAAATAAAACTCAGATTGCTTGGTTATTTACATGGATCCCATAGAACCCATTCAGAACATCTCCTTCCCCCCAGCGGTCCGTAGACTACAGATTAAAAAGCCCTATTTTAGTCAGAGCAATTTTGTTTCGGACATATTTGTAACGAAACTGCTCGTGAATGCATGCAACTTCGGATATCGCGCTCATTACTGGTGACCACTTAAGGGGTAACAATATGAGTCCTCCCCTCCCCCCACCTATGGTGAATACCTGAAGAGATCGATGGTTACCACGTCCGACCTGGAATTACCAATAACTTTTTGAGTGCATTCTAAATACGTCCGCTAGTTCTTGAACAAGTCCCGAATTAAGAGGCAAGCTGTTGTGATGTGTTCTCACCAGTGTTGTGTTACACATTTCTCATCTAATAAACAAGAAAGAGAGAACAACAACAACAACAACAACAACAACGTAAACACAGCACTTCTCCTTAACGCCTGGTGGTTTAGATGGTGCCTTGTCTTGTCTTTCATCCACCATCACTGAGCGTTAGCTCTTGGTGAAGTTCAGATGGTATAGAAAACAATGTTTAAAGTCATCGTCATCATTCTCATCATCTTCGTCATCAATAACTTCATCCTCATCATCGTCACCAACCTTATCATCCTCATCATCATACGTATCATCATCCTCCTTATCCTCATCTGTCGTGGAACAAGTTGTGTAAACCCACTACTTTGTTAAATCCCTATGTCGAGAGCCCAGCCAATCAACGCACAGTTGCTGAGCCGGAATAAATTACAAGTTACGCCAGGAAAAACTTAAGCCCTGTTTTTTTCGGATGTGGGTCGCGGCCATCTTGTTCACGCAATATGGCGGAAGAAAACAGAATAAAGTTAGGCTGTACGAGGCATGAGACCAAACTGCAGGAAACCAATCAGCTTGCCCCGCCAGGAACCAACCAAAAGCTTTGCTTAAGCATTCATCTATCTATATAATCGGGCGAGATTTTATGCAAAAGCACGCAACCCAACACGAAGCCAGATACCGACCGACTGAAGAGAGGAGCTGTCAGCTTTGATTTATAGCATACCTGAATGCATTGACCTGCAGCCTGCTTCACTAAGTCGAGTCAAAACCTGGCCGGTTTAAAAATCTTAGAGGGTTTTATTCGTGTCATCAAAACTGAGATCGTGGGTCGTCAATCCAGCTGCCTGGAACTCTGCAGGAGCATAGAGGTTGCACAGAATCTACATCTTTGGTTCCCCTCAGTCTTGGGTGGGCTAAAGGAACGATCCTCAGCCGTTGTTGTGTGAACCAAACAAAGAAGAACAGACCTTAGAGAGATGAGTACACATTAGTACCATTTCTGTCAGCATTGTGAGCAAAAGTTATTGTCAGTGACGAGAAAGTGATTTAGCGTAGAAAGAGACAAGATTAACAGCGTAGCTAATAAATGTTATAGACGTAATTAACAGCACAGCTGATACATGTACTATAATTGAATAACAGCACAGCTGATATAATTTTTGTTCCTATAATCGGAAAACTTGTTGTAATATATATATATATATATATATATATATATATATATATATATATATATATATATATATATATATATATATATATATATATATATATATATATATATATATATATATTATATATTTGTAAATCATATGTAAACTTACAAATCCATTACATTCCATTTTTTTTTCAACATTCACCCTTCAGCACAAGAGTAGATAGTGTATATACTAAATAAATAATAAGGAAATTGTATTTGAAGACTTGTCAATTTTATCATTGTTAAGTAAAATCTGTTTCCTTGTCTTAATATCCCAGTTAGTTACACAGCGGAGGTGGCAAGTTATGTCGGTCTCCTCTCTACTAATTTTTCGAGATCAGATCATTCACAGCCGTAACTAATTTGTGATACCAGGAGTTCTCTCAGACACTGGGACTTCACCATTTTCTGCAGAAATTCTATTTCTGTAATTGTCAGTACTATACTGATCCAAGAGCCAAATAAAAACCTCTCGCCACATCATCCCCATCCTCATTATTGTCATCATCATCATCTTCATCATCATCACCCTCCTCATCCGCATCCTCCTCCTCCTCCTCATCATCATCATCATCAATATCATCATCAACCTCATAATCATTATAGTCATCATCATCGTCAGCGTCATACCCATTATCATCCTCAACCGCATCATCATCCTCATCATTACCCTCATCATCATCATCCTCATCATAATTTCATTTGCGTTCCTTACGGAGCCCGAAGTTATAACTGTAGATGGTATCCTTACAGGAAGCATGCACCAGGCATGCGCTTGCTCTTACAGCAGTGGTTTCAGTAGTAGTTTGTTATACTTGATAAAGTTCCCAGTCCTATTTTTGGAATAGCTATTGATTGGGTTATGAGAAACTATACCCACAATGAACAATTGGGTATAAAATGGACAAATGGAAAATTCCTGGGGGACCTGGATTTCGCAGATGATGTAGCATTCTTAAGTTCAACACCAAGACAATCCCAAGAAGCAATAAATAATTTGTGTCATCTCTCGGTTAAAATTGGTCTCCAATAAATGCCTCTAAAACTAAAGCTATGAACTTTTCTAACGAGACCTTTGATATCATCTTGAACGGGGAAAAACTACAGAAAGTTGAAAGTTTCAATTATTTAGGCAGTAAAATGACTCAGGATGGTGACACAACAAGAGAAATCCATACTAGAATTGCTTTGGCAGCTAGCGCCTTCAATAGATTATCTAACATTTGGAAATTACGATCATTGAATATACATACCAAGCTTCGTCTGTTTAATTCAAATGTTATCTCAGTGTTAACATACGGCTGTGAGAGTTGGAAAAATAACAAAATCATTGGAGAACAAGCTGAATACATTCGAGAACAAATGTCTTAGAAAACTCATGAACATCAGTTGGAAAGAATCAAGACTAATCGACAAATAAGAGAAGACTCTAGGCAGAAATATGTCTCCGACTATATAAGGAAAAGACGATGGTCATATATCGGTCATGTCCTACGAATGCAAAACAACAGAATACCACTACAGGCGCTCACTTGGGTTCCTGAGGGTAAGCGGAAAAAAGGAAGACCAAAAGAAACACTCAGAAGAACAATAATAAGAGAAGGAAGAACGTTGGGCCTAAATAATGTGCAAGAGCTAAGAGGAGTGGCGTCACAACGAACAACCTGGAGAGCACTGGTTTCTGCCTTATGCGCCGTGTTTGGCGCTTAAAGAATTTATTATTATTTATTATTATATATATATATATATATATATATATATATATATATATATATATATATATATATATATATATATATATATATATATATATATATATATATATATATATATATATATATATATATATATGTATGTTTTTTCCCTGTGTATTTTCAGGCCCACTTGTTGTGACCTCTCATCGATAATTTACATTTTCTCTTGCATCTGATTATGGTTATGGGACAGAAGAGCCAAGTCATCTGCAAAATCCAGATCATCAAGCTGTTTAGTTAAATTCCACTGGATTCCATTTCTGTTGTGTGATGTCGATGTTTTCATAACCCAATCTATTGCTAGTAAGAAAAGAAATGGAGACAAAGATTATGAGAGTAAATGCAAGAAATGATAACAAGGTTGAACTTGAAGAAACACCACTAAAAGATGTAGAATCGTACACATATCTTGGCAGTAATAAAGGCAAAGATGGAGGGACAGACAATGATCTCAAAATAAGAATACAAAAAGCAAGAGGAGCTTTCATTGCAATGGGAAACATATAAAGAACAAGAGAAATCAAGTAGAACACGAAAATAAGAATCTTCAACTCAGATGTGAAGTCAGTCCTATTGTATGGCTCTGAGACATGGAGAACAACAAAAACAACAACCAAAAAGCTGCAGACTTTTATAAATAAATAAATAATAAAAAAAAAATATATATATATGGACATCAAAACAAACCAAGTCCAACACAAAAAAATCTGGATCCTCAACTCAAATGCCAAGTCAGTCCTATTGTATGGCTGTGAAACATGGAGAACAACAAAAACAAGAACCAAATTACTGCGGACTAACTAAGTATCGGCTGACAAGATAGTTAATGACAAGATAGTTAATGACAAGATAGTTAATGACAAGATAGTTAATGACAAGATAGTTAATGACAAGATAGTTAATGACAACAAAGTTTGTAATGTACAGATATCTTTTAAAACCTTGCCTTGGTATGTTTTGAACACACACACGCACACACACGTATACAGGCACGTTGCACACACACACATTAAGAAAAATGTTTCTATTACTTCGTCTCAGAATGATTATTGGTTTGGTTTGGTTTTAAGGACTATCTTCATTGCACACGGACAACTCCATCAGTGCTCTGATCTCCTTTCTTAGATCACACAAGGAGGGTCTCAGCACAGTGAGCGAACTCCGTAGCACCCGCCAAGACTCCAATGTGTATATACAGGAATCACACATTCTATAAATTGTTGTGAGGTGGGGTAGGTTTCCTAATTAATAAATTTTGCCAGGGCAGCGGCCGTTTGGCTTACTCTTTAAGATTTTCAACTGCCGAGGAATTTTTAAAGTGCGCAACTTCCACACGGGACCTACTTATTTTGCTCTTATCCGAGAGGGTTAGACATCCGATCTCACTACCCAGGAGATTGTAATAAAAACAAATTGTAATAAAAAAAAAAGAGAACTCTGTGCCTCAACTATAATGCCTCTTTGACAAAAATCAAGCCTCGATGGAGACTACTAATATATATCAGCTAGCATTATGAAGCCATAAAAAGGGCTAGTCCTGAGCCAGACCCCACTGGAGCAGGAGAGAACTTTAAATACAGTACAGACTGCAGTTGCCACAAATATTTCCCAGGGATCTTTGAAGAAACACAGAAGGAAAAGAACTACTTCACCCTCAGGTATGTCGTACAAGGCAACAAATATCATGTTGTATATGTGACTGGCAACCTCACCTTGTACCATAGAAACCACCGTTGCAAGAGTATGTGGCTGTTTGGTGCGGGCTTCCTGCTAGTGGCCCCCAAGCTTTGAAAGAGGGCACATAGAAGAATGATGATGATGGATGTAGTTAGTTTGATGGTTTAGATCAGCGGTTCCCAAACTTTTTGGGGCCAAAAGTTCCCTAAACTCATTCCCAATTCCCCCTATATTACCTTATAAAGAAGCCGTCTTCAGAACAGCGGTTTGCACAATCTGCTAAGGAAGATAATTCAAAACAGTAACAATTCATTGATCATTTATTAAAAATTCAATTAAAACTTTTCAGTTTATTTTATGAAATAATATCTATGAAACTGATCCAACAATACCAGCTTTTCAAGTCTGATTGTTCATCTTAACAAAAATATTAGATATCACATTGAGTAACTGCTTCACTAGTGGTAAAATCTTAATACGATATATACCTTTGATGAAGTGATACCAGTTTTTCAATGTCTGGTCTAAATACCAGTTTTTCAATGTCTGGTTTAAATACCAGTTTCTCAATGTCTAAATACCAGTTTCTCACTGTCTGGTCTAAATACCAGTTTTTCAATGTCTGGTTTAAATACCAGTTTCTCAATGTCTAAATACCAGTTTCTCACTGTCTGGTCTAAATACCAGTTTTTCAATGTCTGGTCTAAATACCAGCTTCTGAATGTTTTGTCTAAATACCGATTTCTTAATGTCTGGTCTAAATACCAGTATTTTAATGTCTGGTCTAAATACCAGTTTCTCATTGTCTGGTCTAAAGACCAGTTTCTCAGTATCTGGTCTAAATACCAGCTTTTCAATATCTGGTCTAAATACCAGTGTCTCAATGTCTAGTCTAAATACCAGATTATCAATATCTTGTCTAAATACCAGTTTCTCAATGTCTGATCTAAATACCAGTTTCTCAATCTCTGGTCTAAAGTCACTAACAGGAGTCTTAAATCACAATGTTAAGTAAGCTGGAGTTGATTTCTTTGCTTGGAAAGAAGTTTGATGACCACACTAAAAGACGGCCCACCAAATATATTGTTGGAAATGCAACAAGAAGCATATGAACCATTGTTCATCGTGCAGAACTGCGATGAGAAATGTCTTTATGTAACCAAAGCTGTTGGTAGTCAAACGTAAAAAAAATCAAACAACGCACACTGAAGGACCCGCCTCCATCGCTCCCCTGCTGCCTCCCTTGCCTCTTCATGTCCCTCATGACATTTCCTTCACCCCCTAGAGGGCGATATCGTTCACTTTGGAAAACACTGGTTTAGACTTTCGGAATTTTGCCGTGTGATCGAGATATATTTATTGGGTTCATCATCATCAAAACCCGTAACCCGTCATGGGTCGTAGGGGTGCCATGGTGGAAGCATCAACAGAGAGGGTCCTCCACTGCTCACTATCCTCAGCAACGCGTACAAGTGTGGACAAACCGTGCCCTGCCCATTCTTTGATGTTATCAGCCCATGATTTTCTTTGCCTTCCTCTTCTCCGTTTACCTTCGACTGTTCCCTAGAGGATTGTTTTCGAAAGGAAGTCATGACGAGTTACATGCCGAAACCAGGCAAGCTTTCGACGTTTCACTACTGACAAAAGTGGTTCTTGGTGGCCTGCATTCGTGTTTATTTTCTCTCTAACATAGACATTTGTTTTGTGCTCTTTATAGCAAATGTGCAAAATTCTTCTATAACATTTATACTCGACAGCCTGAATCCTTCGCTCCGTTTCTGCAGTGAGTGTCTGTAGTGGGTTTGATGGTATTGTATGATGGTGATATTACTAAATGTAATGTATGAGGCCAGCTGTGAAGGCTCCTGAGATAAAATGTAGTTGTGAATTGTCAGAAGGCCTTTCTTGCTACCACTACGACCTCACACTTAATTTTTTTTCTTAATGAATGTGGCTACGTAAAGTGTCTAGGGTAATGATATGTAGTGTGGTGTGATAGTTTATAAATACACCCACAGATAATTAAGAAGACTAATAATATTAACAAATGTTAAAATACACTGAACTAACTCACGTGTGTAAAATTGTTGATAGAATTATATTACATTTATTTGTTCTGGATCAAGTTTTATGTTGACCAGAACTTATTTTAAAAGAAGGATTTAAAATTTATGAAAGAAATGCATGGAATGTTACATAATAAATGCAAGAGTGTACATATATAAGTACTAGACTAGTTAGTTTTATTAAAATGTTCTAGTAGTCATCTACTTGGGAGGATATTTAATGCTTGTGCTGTTGGGGTGGCCTCATCACACCTGTCTATATTGACTACACAGTGTCCAGTAAATTGCAGGAATTTTATGGGGTATTAGTAACTAAAAGGTGTTGGTGAACTTCCAGCAGACCAGAGGCTCACTCATCTTGAAGAAGTAGCTCTGGTGCTGAAATCTGGTGGTCCCAACTCTCCGTGCTGGCGGGCAATAATAGTGGTCTCTGTCACAACGTACTGCACAGATACACTCGAGTAAATCACCAACTGAATAGACACCGCCTTGTTGACGACTGAAACTCACAGCTCTGCAATCAAAGTATTGGCTATGTGTCAAAATTCTATTCTCTACCCACGTCTGGACACAACACTGACACAACAACCACATCATACAGACAGGTCAGATCTCTCTGACCAAACAGCACATTTACCATGGTGGTTTTACATCAGATAGGTCCTCCCAGACTATAGATTCTGAAAAATATTTATTAGTTTCCTTCCCTAAAAGTGGATAGGTAATATGTTTCATTATTCTCAACACTTGATCTGTCTTTCCTAACCCTTGTTGGAGTTTATGTATATTGTTGGTCCCTAGACCCTGACTAGGGCGGGGGGTCCAGAGCAAATCCTTACTTGTTTGTAAGGCTAGATTTCGATATGGCAGTATCAAATCACTCGAACATTAAACAATATTCAAAATATACAAAGAAATAATTTCAATCTTACCAGATTATGAATAAAGAACACAGAAATGCTAGCAAAACTCAGCTGAGCTGCTGGCTATAGTATGGCGTCCCTGAACTTATTTCTCTTTATTTCATTTGGAAATCACCACACTTGCGTTTTCTGTGTCTATCACTGAACAACTATTGAGAAATGACCCCAAATCCGCGTCTAAGCGCCGACAATATGCTTGTCTGTGGCCAATCACTGCCTAGGTTTTTTTGAATTTCAAATTTCCTACACTAAAGTCATTTCAGTCATGCTTCAGTCAAGTATGGATTTTTATCTGTTAGTCTGTCCGTCTCTACTTGCGTTTTTACAAAAATGTACTTGATTTTTGAACCAACCTTTCTCTCCCCTCCAAAATTTTGTCGTTAAAAGTTATTTTTAGACACCGCCACCACAATATCCCTTCTCTTCCATACTAAGTAGATTTGAACACCTGCGTCTCGAGGTCGTGTTTTTTTTTTGTGCAAATAGCGACACTTTTTATTCAATACAGTCATGTCGCTGATGTGAACAACACTGTCTTTTGTCATTATCTTCAATATTATCTATCCGTCTGTAAAATTAAGAACATATTAGTTCACTGCTCAGAATGGGCCATCCGGCCAGCTAATTTTTATATTCCTAACATTAATATTAAGAAAAAAGTACTTTTTAAATTTTGTAATATTTCGAACATCTGCGTTTAGCCGCTGAATTCAAATCAAGGGCTTGGTATCGCAAAAGCGTCCATTCCGTACCTCGTGTCACTTTGGGGGACGTGAATTTTTACTTTCCTCCATCCCCCCCCCAAATTGCGTCTCCTTAGCCTTGCTAGTCTCACGCAATCTTTCCAGTCATATTTTTTTCCTTTCTTTTTTTGATCCGCCGTTCTCATCCTGTCTAGCAAGTCAATTTTTATGGAGGGTGATGACCCGCGGTCTGGGCGATCATGTACTATCAGCAGCCTACGCATTATGTTTTTATCCTTACATGTTATCTTTGGAGGTATTTTACCGTTGTATCTCTGTCAATTTCACTACACATCTCCCCACTTGAAAACATGCCTATGGCAAGTTCCAACACCAGCGATACACATAGGTAAAATTACTCCTCACGTCTGCCACTACTCTAATTTTGATCACAGGGGTGCCTACTGAGGAAATCTGCACCGACATTTAATTTGCCTGGGATATATTGGATACTAAACTGATAAGGTTGAAGCAATAAAGACCACCTCAGCAATCTTGCGTTTTCATGCTTAGCCTGAGATAAGAATACGAGAGGCTGATGGTCCGTCTCCACCACAAAAGTCCTACCATACAGATAGATTTGAAACTTCTTTATTGCCCATATTAACGCTAAACATTCTTTTTCGCTTGTGGAGTATCCTTGTTCCGCCTTATTCAATTTGCGGCTTGCATAAGCGACTGGTTTCAGTTCCCCATCAGGTGAAGATGATCTTTGCAACAAAGCCCCTCCGAGTCCTACATTACTTGCATCGGTTCTTAAGACAAAGTCCTGTGTCAAATCAGGCAGTTTGAGAATAGGCTTGCTAGTGAGTTTTTCCTTTAACTCTTGGAACGCTAGTTCACATTGTGCAGTCCAAATAATTTTATCTGGAAGTCCCTTGCGAGTCAGATCAGTCAGAGGAGCACAAATAGCGTTAAAATTCTTGATGTATTTCTGATAAAATCCGCATAACGACACAAATGATCGCACGTCCTTTTTTGTTTGCGGCCTAGGTGCTCTCTGCAGTTTTTCCAAATTCTTAGGATCAGGGGTCATATTACCCTGATATACAGTGTGTCCCAAGAATTCCAACTCTTTGCATCCAATACAACATTTTGTTGGCCTAGCAGTTAAGTTCGCCTCCCGAAGTCTATCAAACAACATCTCCAGAGCTTCAATGTGTTCTTCAAATGTCTCTGTGGCGACGAGAATATCATCCATGAAATTCGTGATACACGGGTTATTCAGGGGATCCAACAATTTGCGCATCATCCTTGAAAACACACTCGGAGCATTTTTCAGTCCGAATGGTAGCATATTGAATTCATAATGTCCATCCGAAGTGCTAAAAGCCAAATAAGGTCTCACTTCAGGCTTCACTGGGATCTGGTAATAGCCTTTACTAAGATCCACCTTTGAAAAGTATTTTGCCTTGTTCAGTCTGGCAAATAACTGTTTTGTGTCTGGTAATGGATCCACTTGTCCTTCTGTGACAGCATTCAGTTTCCTGTAATCTATGCACAGTCTGTGTTCCCCAGACGGTTTTCTCAACAAAACGACACTAGAACTAAAAGATGATTCACTGTGCGAAATAATCCCCTCCTTCAACAAATACTCTATTTCTTCCTTCAATGCCTTCTCCTTCGCGAACGGAATAGAATAGGCTCTCATACAGATTGGGTTTGAGTCTACCAGTTTCATGTCATACTGTAGCAAATTTGTATGGCCTGGTTTATCTGTTAATACATCTGTATGTTCCTCCAGAACCTGTTGAACTCTCTCCCTCTGGTTTTTAGTCAGGTGCTTGCTGACTTTTACCTGTGCTGCTGTTTCACAAGGATGTAATGGGTATTCATGTGAGGTGAGTGGTTCCCTTTGCATCTGGGTTGCAATAGCCAAGGTCAATAAGGGGGTGCCTTCCTGGAGTGGTCTGTCCAGATACTTCTTTAATAAGTTTACATGATAAACTTTCTCCTTCCCCTTTTTGTCAATTTTATAGTTTGTTCTAGACACCTTCTCTAGAACCGTATATGGACCTTGCCAACCAATTTGTAATTTATTCTGGCTTCCGGGTAGTAGAAGCAGCACCTTCTCTCCGACTGCCAGTTCCCTGTCCTTTGCCTTCCTATTAAAATATGCTGCATGTTTCTTCCTGGCTTGCTTCAAATTATCATTTGCCAGTTTCCATCCAGCTTTCAAACGAGTGGTCAGTTCGTTCACGTATTGATACGATGAGGTAACAGTCTCTTCCGCCTTCTCATCTGTCCAGGTCCTTAATAAAGCTACATCTGGATCTTTAATTTATCATACTTATTTTTCATGGAACCCATCGGGTCCCGTCCATTAGAAGCTCTATAATGAGGACTTTTCTTCCTAGAATCATCACTCACAAATCGACCACTACCAATTTTTCTCTGGGGTTTGTCTCCCCACTTAAGATTGTTTATGAGAGATCTTCGCTCTCTTGTCTGTTCTTCCAGTTTATATAAGTCTGACCGAGGGATTGTCATCTTATCCTGGGTAAAATTTCTTCTTTGTACTCTTCGCATAGTGGCCATGTTAATCCATTCAAGTGAAGACTGGGTGTGAAAAGGGGGCTCCCATTCCACTTTGTCTACCCGAGTATAATTAGTTTTCCTTTCAGGCCTAAAGTTGCCCCGTGGCGTTTCTAGGTCCTGCACATATTTTCCCTTTGTGGGTGTTCCCTCATGAAATACGCCACATGCTTCTACAAAGTTTTCAACATCGACATTTACGTCGGGCCAATAGTATTTTCGAGCAATCTTTTGGCAGATGGTACCGACTTTCTCATGGTCACCATCTTTTCCAACATGTAAGCTCCTTATTAAGTTTGCCCTATATATCTTGGGAAGAACTAACTGTCCGTGACCAGGGGATCTAGTTCCTGTCTTCCTATATAATAATCTGTTCTTCACAAAGTACTCTCCCTTGCTCGGAGGTGTGTGGCATTTGGGCAATTTTTTAAAACAGGGCTTGAGTGTCCTATCCTCAGCCTGCGCCTTCCTCATCTCCTCTGGATGAGCATTTATAGGTTCACCTTCTTCCTCCTTCTTCTGTGACCTGGTCTGCACTGTCGCCATGATCACAGGTTTCTCGGGATTCCCCAAGAAGACGTATCTACACCCCAATATCAGAGGGTAGATTGGTTCATCTATCACTGCTGCTCTGATTTCTCCTTCCACATAGCGAGTTTTCACCGTTATCCTTGCGATGGGAAGTGTCATGAGTGGTATGTCCTTAGTCGCCCCTTGTATTTCCACTGTTTCTGTGGTATACTGACTTGGGTCCACTAGGCTAGACTTCACAACTGAATCATAATCCAAACCTGTATCATAAAGGCACCTTATGGTGACCCCATTACAAATAACATCCTCACAAACTGGGGGGTGATAAGGTTCCTGTTGTCCCTTAGGATTAACCTTTAATCTTTGCGTCCCCGACTTCATTGCAGCAATGTTTGAAGGTTTCCTTCTACAAAATTCGGTGTTATGGTTATCCTTCTTGCACCATTTACACCATCTTTTTCCTTGGTTCAACGGTTTTCTTTCATTGAACTTTTGGTCATTGAACTGTGAGTTTCTGTCGCGATAGTCATTTCTTGGCCGCTCAAAGTTTGTCCTACCTTTATTTCCCTGCTCTCTATTATCAAATTTATTAAATTGCTGTGGAGCTTTAAAATTGTCTATGTGCTTCTTTTTAGCACCACTTACCTCTGCCTGAGCTGCCTGATACCTCTCAGCAACATTTAAAATTTCCCCCAACTTCTCTGCACCTTGTTCCATGAGAAATTTTCTCATGTCTGGAGCCATGGACTCTCTCAATTGCTCAATCATGATCATTTCTTTAAGATCTTGGGTCTTCCCCAGAGCCGTCCATTTCTCCAAATAGGTTTCTAGTCTGGCAGAGAATTGGTGGTATGTCTCCCCAGACAACAGTTTGGCATTTCTAAATTTCTTACGATAAAATTCACCATTCTTCTCGTACCTTAATAACAAAGCCTGCTTTAACATGTCATAATTGTCTTGGTCTTCCCTGTTCATTTTAGCAAATACTTCATAAGAAGTACCCCTCAATCCCTGTGATAGCTTTAAACTCCACCTCTCTCTCTCTAACCCATATGTAGTAGCTAATAACTCAAAACGTCCTAGGTACCCTTCTATGTCATCGTCTTTCTCAACAAAATGGTCTAAATGAAACCCCATAGCTGAGTTTGAGGCTCCCAGACTGGGCGTAGCATCTGAGGCAAAAGGGCTGGCACCATTTTCAGGAGCCGGGCCTTGTAATTCCAGCTCCCTTAGTCGTAATTCGTGCTCCCTCTGCAACCTTCTATCTTCTGCCTCCCTTTCGGCAGTCAACTTTTTTTCTTCTGCCTCCCTTTCGGCAGTCAACCTTTTTTCTTCTGCCTCCCTTTGCTGTCGTTTTTCTTCTGCCTCAATCTGCAGCCTCTTAATCTCAGCCTCAATTTGTAACCTCTTTTCTTCAGCTAACTTTCTATCTTCCCTGTCAATATATTTATCACATTCAGCCGTTACATATTGAATTAAAATTTGACCATCCATTCCCATCTCCTTTGCGGTCAGCACAGCAGCTGATCGGAATTTTGCTAGCTCCGCCATACTTTTTAGACAATATAATAATATACAAGCTAAATCTCTAACCAGTAAATACACTAAGTACTTCTTATGACTATAGTCTAACTAATTCTAACTAACCAGTTAACTAATTAATTATCACTGGCTGTGAAGATTCACCAACTTTTATCTGCAGGGACACTTTTAATTTTAAAGGGAATTTCACAATTTTTTCCCCTAATTTTATTTCTCCCACCAGGAGATCCTAATATTACTGTTGGGCTAATTATCCCGGACGAGCCCCCAATATATGTAGTGGGTTTGATGGTATTGTATGATGGTGATATTACTAAATGTAATGTATGAGGCCAGCTGTGAAGGCTCCTGAGATAAAATGTAGTTGTGAATTGTCAGAAGGCCTTTCTTGCTACCACTACGACCTCACACTTAATTTTTTTTCTTAATGAATGTGGCTACGTAAAGTGTCTAGGGTAATGATATGTAGTGTGGTGTGATAGTTTATAAATACACCCACAGATAATTAAGAAGACTAATAATATTAACAAATGTTAAAAATACACTGAACTAACTCACGTGTGTAAAATTGTTGATAGAATTATATTACATTTATTTGTTCTGGATCAAGTTTTATGTTGACCAGAACTTATTTTAAAAGAAGGATTTAAAATTTATGAAAGAAATGCATGGAATGTTACATAATAAATGCAAGAGTGTACATATATAAGTACTAGACTAGTTAGTTTTATTAAAATGTTCTAGTAGTCATCTACTTGGGAGGATATTTAATGCTTGTGCTGTTGGGGTGGCCTCATCACACCTGTCTATATTGACTACACAGTGTCCAGTAAATTGCAGGAATTTTATGGGGTATTAGTAACTAAAAGGTGTTGGTGAACTTCCAGCAGACCAGAGGCTCACTCATCTTGAAGAAGTAGCTCTGGTGCTGAAATCTGGTGGGACCCAACTCTCCGTGCTGGCGGGCAATAATAGTGGTCTCTGTCACAACGTACTGCACAGATACACTCGAGTAAATCACCAACTGAATAGACACCGCCTTGTTGACGACTGAAACTCACAGCTCTGCAATCAAAGTATTGGCTATGTGTCAAAATTCTATTCTCTACCCACGTCTGGACACAACACTGACACAACAACCACATCATACAGACAGGTCAGATCTCTCTGACCAAACAGCACATTTACCATGGTGGTTTTACATCAGATAGGTCCTCCCAGACTATAGATTCTGAAAAATATTTATTAGTTTCCTTCCCTAAAAGTGGATAGGTAATATGTTTCATTATTCTCAACACTTGATCTGTCTTTCCTAACCCTTGTTGGAGTTTATGTATATTGTTGGTCCCTAGACCCTGACTAGGGCGGGGGGTCCAGAGCAAATCCTTACTTGTTTGTAAGGCTAGATTTCGATATGGCAGTATCAAATCACTCGAACATTAAACAATATTCAAAATATACAAAGAAATAATTTCAATCTTACCAGATTATGAATAAAGAACACAGAAATGCTAGCAAAACTCAGCTGAGCTGCTGGCTATAGTATGGCGTCCCTGAACTTATTTCTCTTTATTTCATTTGGAAATCACCACACTTGCGTTTTCTGTGTCTATCACTGAACAACTATTGAGAAATGACCCCAAATCCGCGTCTAAGCGCCGACAATATGCTTGTCTGTGGCCAATCACTGCCTAGGTTTTTTTGAATTTCAAATTTCCTACACTAAAGTCATTTCAGTCATGCTTCAGTCAAGTATGGATTTTTATCTGTTAGTCTGTCCGTCTCTACTTGCGTTTTTACAAAAATGTACTTGATTTTTGAACCAACCTTTCTCTCCCCTCCAAAATTTTGTCGTTAAAAGTTATTTTTAGACACCGCCACCACAATATCCCTTCTCTTCCATACTAAGTAGATTTGAACACCTGCGTCTCGAGGTCGTGTTTTTTTTGTGCAAATAGCGACACTTTTTATTCAATACAGTCATGTCGCTGATGTGAACAACACTGTCTTTTGTCATTATCTTCAATATTATCTATCCGTCTGTAAAATTAAGAACATATTAGTTCACTGCTCAGAATGGGCCATCCGGCCAGCTAATTTTTATATTCCTAACATTAATATTAAGAAAAAAAGTACTTTTTAAATTTTGTAATATTTCGAACATCTGCGTTTAGCCGCTGAATTCAAATCAAGGGCTTGGTATCGCAAAAGCGTCCATTCCGTACCTCGTGTCACTTTGGGGGACGTGAATTTTTACTTTCCTCCATCCCCCCCAAATTGCGTCTCCTTAGCCTTGCTAGTCTCACGCAATCTTTCCAGTCATATTTTTTTCCTTTCTTTTTTTGATCCGCCGTTCTCATCCTGTCTAGCAAGTCAATTTTTATGGAGGGTGATGACCCGCGGTCTGGGCGATCATGTACTATCAGCAGCCTACGCATTATGTTTTTATCCTTACATGTTATCTTTGGAGGTATTTTACCGTTGTATCTCTGTCAATTTCACTACAGTGTCCAGCGCTCACACCCATACAAGAGAATAGATAATTCAAGTGATTTATTGGGCTTCCCACATAAAAAAAAAAAAATAGCTACAAGGACCGGTTAACTATACAGTTTGCAGGCACTTTTCCTTGCCATTCGTTCTGTCGCCGATACAAAGAACCAAAAAAAAAAAAAATTCCTAGGAATAATTACAGTTTCAATAGTGTCTCATTTACGCACTGACACTGATGCTTCTATGCATACTTATCGTCAAATTAATCAATTTACGACTGTCTGAAATCATTGTTTAATATTCCGTGCCGAGTGGCAGCTGACGTGGTTCACTTACGAGATTTCGCTAAGGTCTCCACTGATTGGTTGCCTGTATAAAGTAAATCTCACATTATATCGTTATATTCATTTACTAAACGCGATTTTGTCATATTAACTTATCTCATGGTTCAAAAGAAATGTAAATTTAAATTTCAAAATTAATTCACAGAATTAAAGAAGTAATACTGTTTCATTCGGTTATCGATATTAACTAAGAATAAAAAAAGAGGCCTACTTAAACAAATTATTCCTTGGGTGTCTTCAAATATCACAGTAACTTGGGAAGAAACAGGCGTAAACACAAATTAGTTCAATTTTTCCACTGTTGAAACAAGATCCAGGGTTGTCTTCTTCTCCGTACACTCTCAGACGTCTACTTCAATGTTTTCAAAGAAAGCAGTAGTCAGTTTGAGGCTATTTGAATTTACGTAGAGCTTTTCCAGGGTTGTATTTTGGCCAGCGCATGCGTTGTTGCGATGTGTCGTATACTTCTGTTTTTTACTATTTTGTTTTCTACGATGTCAGCTTTGTTCTGCATGCAGGCAGTAGCAAGCATTAACGCCACAGAACTTCAGGATTCACCTCAGAGGATCTCCAAACAAGATGTCAGCGATGAACTATATGCCAAATTCGACACATACCTTGCATTCTTGGCCATGCTCATCCTGGCAATCTTTGGCATGATCACAAACATTCTGGTAGTCATGGTATTTCTTCGACAGGGACTAAAAGACGGCGTCAATTTATCAATGTTTGCTATTTCCGTGTGGGACTTATTCCGATGTCTGTGCGCAATCTTACACAGATTACACGGTCCCATTCGACTTTTCTCCCAATCTTTTGCTCAATCATGGAAAGCCTTTACGTTTCCAAACATAGAATATACGATGATATCCATCCGCTATGCAACAATAGCTATTGCTACATACGTATCAATAGAAAGATGTGTTTGTGTGACAATGCCTTTCACTGTGAAGTCAGTTTTCACACCAAAGTTTACTCTCTGTATGATCATTGCCCTTTCTGTTGTCGCTTATGGTGCTTACTTCGTAATGTATTTTATCTACCATATCGAATGGGTATACAGCGCCAAATTCAACACCACGATTGCCCGTTACGTCAACAGTAATTTCTTCTACAAGAAAAAAGACACAGTTATGGCTTACTATAGCACCGTTTCCATCTCGCTTCCTTTCATCTGTTTTGTGATTCTGTGTGTTTGTTCAGCAACAACAGTTTACTTTATGAGAAAGTCCGCAACTTCGGTTAAAAAAACTCAAAGATTATCCAAAAAGGACAAAGATAGAAGAGCCTCCAGTAGGGATAAGCAGGTAGTTAAAATGCTGTTAGTCGTAATATTTGTTTACATTTGTAACCTAGCACCGCAGCTTGTATTCTATGGAGCTCAGTTAGTTGAACCAGAATATTATGTGCTTAGACAATATAATAACCTTTTCTTAATAACCGCCCAGAGTATGTTTTTGTTAGATTTAATAAATTCGTGTACTGGTTTCTTTATATTTTTCAAAATGAGCTCCAAATTTAGATTCACATTTTATACAATTTTCCAGTGTGTCAAACAGAATTAAACTTCCAAAGATAATTTCGCTTTTCTTAAAAACATTCTTTTTTCCCTTTCATCCCTGTTTAAAAAAAATTAATGACAGACTGTCCTCAACTTACGACGTACGCGACTGAAAATAGACCACGTCGAAATATGGTCAAACCAGCAAATAAGATGCTCTTATTGGTGTGAATCTAAGACCCCCAAACGAGAAAAACATAGTAAATAAATAATAAAGTTAGTTGCTTATCCTTTACAGGACGTGGCAATCAACCCCAGCTTTTATTGGCTGTTTGTGATTTTTCTAGGCAAATTGTTTTCATTCAGTAGTTTGCCATTGCTTTCTGAACGGTACTGCGCTTATACCATTGTTAAAAATCCACACAAAGCGATCTGCTACCAAACCGACTGCAGCAAGTTTCGAACCTGGTATATCTGGATTATGAAACTGCGTTCATATCCATTAGGCCACAGACGCCGAGAAAATAAATAATAGAAGCAAGAAAATGATTCGTTTAAGTGCCGAGTGACACAAAATGACTATAAATACCCGGCCCTAATTGTAACAGAAAATTAGGTCGAACATACGACCAAGGGCATTTGATCCAAACGGTGGATGCGCGGAGGCAAAAGAAGACCATCTGATTATAGTCCGCTCTCCTCCCATTTTCTTTAATAATAATTTTTTTTTAAATGTTTGCGATCAAAAAATGGATCCCGTTACACGCGCAATGAAGCATATTGGGAATATGGTGTTAGGCCCATATTTTCTTGACCATCGGCACACTAGGGGAGATGTGGTCAGTATCACGCCGGCCGCCTTAACCTTCCCAGAAGTTGCTCTGGTGCCCATTTGGCGCTGGGTTGATACAGGATCCGTTTGCGGGCTAAAAAATCCCACATCATCTGGGGATCGAACCATGGGCCACTGAGCTAGGAAGCCAGTGATGCGATCAAAGACCGCTAGTAAATACGAGGGCCGTCTCATTAATTCTATTTCAGAGTTTTCAACTCGAGACGCTCCGGTCGTAAATTTTATTTACTCATTATTTTTACATGATAGTAACTTAAAATACCGTACTGTAATTGTATATTATAATTTGTACACTGTATTAGTTCGGTTTGATTTTAAGGACTACCTTCATTGCACACGAATAATTCCATCAGTGCTCCGATCTCCTCCCTTAGCTCACATAAGAAAGATCTCAGCACAGTGCACGAACTCCATAGCACCGACAAGAATCCCAATGTGTGATATAGTAATCACACATTTTATAAACATTTTTGTGGTGGATAGGTTTCTAATTTTTTTTAAAATTTTTGCAAGGACAGCGGCCGTGTGGCCTATTCTTTACGATTTCCAACTGCCGAGGGATTTTTAACGTGCGCAACTTGCACACGGAACATCCAATTTTTTCGCCCTTATCCGAGGAGGCTGGGCATCTGATCTCACTACCCAGGAGACTTGGGAGGAGTATGACAGCATTATAACTCACTAGTTCGGAAAAAAAATATCCATAAATTATATTCCCTCTACTGGGAATCGAAACCGGTACCTTTAGAATTCGAGGCGGAATCTATACCTCTTAGACGCTCCGACGCCCACTGTATTAACCCCCTATAAACATAGCGTAAAATTAGTTCAGAATGTAAAAAAAAAGGTATAAAAATTGTCCCATTCAGGAATATTAATGGTTAACATATCCTGTTCTGGTTCAAATAGGATTTCCGATTGGGACAACACGAAACACAAACTTAGTTCAAATATACAGGTCCTGAAAACTAGTTCCTCGTCACGGGTGCCTTGGAAAATCGGCTCTGAATACTAGCGTTCTGTTCTTTAAGAGTTAACAAATAAAACGGTATTGAATCAGTTTTACAGATTAACGGTACACGGGAAACAAGCGAACGAATTACAAAGAAACTCTTAACGGAGCTAACGAGTGAAGAGATTAAAAGAGATGTAGAGGAAATCTCATACCTAAACTGTGAACTTACAGCAAAGGAAGTAGAAAAAATGATAAATAAGAAGTCAAAGTCAGCATCAGGGCAAGACATCCTAATCTATGACAATTTAAAAAAATACATAAAATACCATATAAATAATTACATCATTGTACAGCATTATCTGGAAGACACGAATAATACACCAGGAATAGAAAGTAGTAAAAGTTATACTAATACTGAAACCAGAGAAGGTGGCAGAAGATGTGACTTCCTACAGATCAATGGCAAGGTCATCCCAGCTGGGGATAATAATTGAAACTGGTGAACAACAAACAAAAATTTCACACGGACAAGATCAACATATACAGGGAAACGTAATCCGGCTTCAGGTAAAAAAAAAACAAAAAAAAAAAAAAAAAAAACCAGAAACACAATGAACAGACTGGAACATGAAATAAAATCAGAATTTAGCAGCAACGAAAAAAATATAGTGGCTGTATGTTTAAAATAAAACAAGGACGTATGATTTCTGGATAAATAATACAATTATAACTACAACTACGTAGGAAACTTCTTACAGGACAGACACTTAACAATACAGGTGAATAATGATTAATTAGAGTTATACTAGCGACAAAATGGAATTCCTCAAGGAATTATTGTCCGTCCAGATTAATAACCTTGCAAAGAAATTCAGAGACACAAGAAAGATGCTATCACTATTTGCACATAGCGCAGCAATCTCGAGGATCGGGATAACCTTCCCGCACTACATTAAGATCTTCGAGTTCAAATAAATCAGTGGCGTATTCTCTATGTGTGCTGTGCGTGCTGCGCACACCTATGCCCGAAAGAAAATAAAAATTTAATTTATTATTCTATAAAATATTTCTCTTCTACAGTTCTGCTTTCGGACCGCACGCATCAGGATAACGGATTTTCCCGCATAGAATCTACGAGTATATCTAGTTTCAGTTTCCCAGACGCGTTTTATAGTGCAGTTTTTATTGGTTGGTTACAATCGCCCGAAGTTTCTCGGGTAATTTCGTCACAATGCGTGCTGCAACTTTCGGATTCACGTCTGAAGATTGGTTTGTGTGGGTCGGGGTCATGGCCAGATACGTCAATACAATTCGAACATGCGTGCGGTGGACTTGCAGCTCTCGAGTTGTAAAAATCGGCTGTTGCCGGGAATGCAGATTATTACAGTGACAGTGAGTTTCAAGTTGTAAGTTAATTAGTATTTCGGAGATAATTGACATATACCCCTAAAAACTATCGTTGCGTAATTGAATATAGTTGGTTTTTAAATTAAGAGGGGAAGAAGTTAAATAGTAGGCGTACATATTCATTTTAAGTAGCAGCACGCCTAGCTCGCATTACCAGGATACGCCACTGAAATAAATAAGGTACAGAATGGATGACAGCTTCTAACTAAATGCAAAACAAAAACGTCGGAATGATACTCAGTAGAGGTGGGACAATGAAAAAATACAACTGACACGATCATAAAACATAAAGTAATAACAACAATAACCACAAAATACGAACACTAGAAAAAAATGAGAGTAGATGGACAGAGGAAGGAAGTAAAAACAGCAACAGGTGCAACAGTACTTTACTCGTGAAGAGAGGATGCCCAACACAATGAAGGGCGTAACCATTATCCTGAAGAAGGGCATAGAAAGATCATTATTGGAATGGACGCCAATCAACAATAGATTGATAAGAGTGAGATTGACAGGAAGATTCACTAACATCACCTTAATACAATGCTATGCACCAAGAAATGACAGTGACAAAGAGGACAAGGCTACATTTTACTAACAATTAAAAAAAAAAGAAAAAAGAAATGGAATGTACCCCAAGGTATAGTCTATTACAGTAAAGGGAGATCTCAGTGCTAAGGTTGAAACACATAATACATACAACGAAAGAGTAATGGGAAGACACGGCAGCGGCATTGCAAATAAAAATGGTGATAAATTAATAGGCTTTCGTGGAATTAACAACCTTGTCATTGGGGAAGCACTTTTTCCACACAAGGAAATCCACAAATTAACGTGGAAGTCACTAAATGGCAGTGACAGAAACTAGATAGACCACATCATGATCAACGGTAGATGGAGACATTCACTACAAAATGTGAAAGTAAGAAGAGATGCAGATGTGGGAAGTGATCACCACCTAGTACTCGCAAGAATAAAGATGAAGATCAGGACTACTGGGCCAAAAAAAAAAAAAAAAAAAGAAAAGATTTTACATCAGTAAATTCAAGAATCCCCTCACGAGAAAAGCAGTTGTATCTGATATAAAGAAATGTTATCAAACTGCCAAGAGATAGGAAGAGACAGCAATTCAACATGTTGATCAGAAATTCAGTTCAATTTGAATAGTATATAGATAAAGCAGCAAAACGTGCTTGGGATTTCAGGAAAGGAAATTAGGAGATTGGATAACACTAGCAACGTTGAAAACCATTGGGGTGAGAAAATAAACCAAAAGAAAGAAAACAGAAGCAAAGTGTCCTAGGCTTCAGGAAATATATAGTGAACGGTACAGTCAGCTGAGCAAGGAAATAAAACGTCAAACTCGAGCTGACAAAAGGAAATTCATAGATAACCTTGCAAGTCAGGCAGAAGAAGCAGCATTGAGGAACAAACAAATGATGTTATCTTCACACGTATAGCAAAGTGACGTAGGAGTAATCCTATTCAAGAGAATGTACACCCCTAGTACATAAAGACTGAGACATTGAGTGAGGGCGAGGAATATAAAAAGATCAACGGCTCTAGAAGAAAAACAGCAAAGTGGGCAGGAAACCAGTGTTCAGGTTGTTCGGTTGTGACGCCACTCCTTTAGCTCTTTTGCACATTATTAGGCCAAGTTCTTCCTTCTCTGATTATTGTGGCGCGTTAGAGGCTTGTTGGACATGGAAAAAGATAAGGGCTCGCCACCCTGATAGAGACTGAGGCCTTACCACGTATGTCGAATGCAATGGAGGCACAACAAAAATAGATAAGTTTATATACTAAACATAAAATAAACAAATTCAAAACATACATTAGTTTTTAAATTTCATTAAAATTAAAATAAAGATACAGTAAATCACACTGATGCATGGGTGCACATCTGGAGTCATCCTTATATGACCACCAGCTATGTACAATGCTATAGTATGTAGATTTGGGTGTGAACCTCTGTCTGTAAGGCTAATTGCACCTTAATTGGCTTTGAAATCATCCACACACTTCCAGGGATTCCCCCTGTGGTGAAACATGTTGAGAATCCAGCATTGCATACTAAGCTTGGTGGAGTCACTTGAGCCCCAGACCGTAACTCTGGCTTTTACCTGGTTGCCTGCTTGCAGAAGGATCTTGCTATGGATCCCATAACAGGCAGGGGAGCTGAGAAGTGGCTTTGCGTAGTACGTGACGATTACTTGGGAGAACACAGAACCAGAGCAAAGTATTTTAGCTCTGCATATTTGGAGAGCGCGCCCCCCCCCACCATTGGAAGGCGGGGAATGCACAGTATGCCACATGCTTCTTCCTCTTAGCTTGGAACCAAATGCGATGATCCCTTAAATGCAAGTCAAGCTGCAAAAACTGGAGATCATGACTTCAGCTCAACACGTTTCGGAATGGCAGAAAAGCCACAGAAAAAGACTAGATCTAAAAAGTAGAAAATACCAAGGACTCTTCAACTTGGTGGTGGCTGCAAAAGAGCGAAAAGCTCAGCATCCTTAGTTAAACAACAACCACCACATTAAGACAAGTTCCCTCAAATCCATCGAACATTAAATAATAACGAAACATGTATGTATATATGTCGTGGTTGAGTTAGAGTGTAGAGTATTTGTCGAGTTGGACAACTGTAGTGAAATCGACAAGGGATAGTGGACTGACAGAGTTATAGATTACACACACAGAAAGGTGTAAATAGGAGATGGCCTTGAGACAACCTGGAAGAAGATTTATTCAAATGATCTCTCTCTCCAAGCCTCAACTCACTTATGTCTGTCTAAGCATCTCCTGCTCTCTCTCTTTTCTCTTATCATACATAGAGATTATAGTAAAGAGCTAAAATACAAATATGGATGGAAAGGTCGTGAACAGCGCATTAATAAATGTGTAAAATTTATTAAAGAAGAAAAGCATGAAAATAATGCATATCATCACAACAATATAAAATTACATCAATAATCAAATATTCATCAAATAATCATATACACCAACAACCACACACACAGATCACCATTCATAAAACCTGTAGAACACAAAGAGATAAATAATCGAGTGACAGTCCTTCGGTTTTCGGGGACCAGCTGAAGTAACTCCAGTAAGTGGTGTTTTCGTATATATCCTCCATCGGTGATGGAATTAACCTGAATAACATCACTGTATAGGCGCTATCGTTGGTGACCCCCCTACTGGCGCGAGTTGGGCTGGAACTCTGTCCATAGATGGCTGCTCATACGTGCGAGGTTTTAAGTATCCAGGAAATACACCAGAAGAAGTCACTTGAGGACAAAGAGACCCAGGCGCGCTTATCCGGCGCAAGGCTCCGCTTGGCTGTAAATCCTGTTTAAACTGGTTGACTGTGGCTTGGCTGAGTGCCCCGTTTAGGCACAAAAAAGGCGGGTGATATGGAATTCTGCTATAGGCATGCTGAGCGGGTTTGATATTCTGGAAGCCGCAATGCTCTGGCTGGTAATCCAATAGGCGAGTAGAGAACTACTACTGCGTTTTGGCGATTCCAGATTTAGCGTTGGCTCCGTTGCACTGCGTGAGCTTAACTTGGCGTTGACAAAAGGGGTTTTGATTCAGGAACGGGGTGTGACGATTCGTGACGCTAGCGG
>JAMPIV010010555.1:0-113153 GCA_024509875.1 Oreohelix idahoensis | reverse complement strand
GGTCCCCACCTTTTATATATAGCTGATAGGAGTGTGATTTGAATTATTTTAGGTGATTTATCCCGGTAGTTTATTCAGTGATAATGTAGCACTCAAAGCGGTCTATGGTCCAACATCATCAGGATCATTTCCCCTCCTTAATGCAGATGGAAAAACACTAATTACAGACAAGGAAAAAATTCTCCAACGCTGGGCTGAACATTTTAATAATATCTTGAACCAGCCATCATCTATTAACGACGAAGCCATCATCCGCCTGCCCCAAATTCCTATAAATGAAGCATTAGATGATGTACCAACTCTGGAGGAAACTAAAAAAGCGATTCGTCAACTGTCTAGTGGAAAGGCCCCTGGCTCCGATTCAATTCCTGTTGAGGTTTATAAAGATGGCGGTGCAGTTCTGATAGAGAAACTTCATATGATCTTCCAGCAAATGTGGCAGAGTGAAACCATCCCTCACGATCTCAAAGATGCCTCAATTATACATCTATATAAACGTAAAGGTAATCGCCAAGACTGCAACAATCATCGAGGCATCTCTCTTTTATCAATCGCTGGGAAGATATTCGCCAGAATCCGTTTGAATCGCCTTACGGCTCATCTTGACAAAGGTCTTTTACCTGAAAGTCAGTGTGGATTCCGGAAAGAACGTGGAACCACAGATATGGTGTTCGCTGCAAGACAGCTACAAGAAAAATGCCAAGAACAGCACTGTGACCTGTACACAGCTTTCATCGACTTGACAAAGGCGTTCGACACGGTCAGTAGAGAGGGTCTATGGAAGATCATGGCAAAATACGGCTGCCCAAAGAAATTTATCACAATAGTGCAGCAACTGCATGATGGAAAGCAGGCTAGAGTTCAGGAAAACGGTGAGCTATCAGAGCCTTTCCCCGTCTCAAATGGAGTTAAACAAGGGTGCGTACTTGCACCGACTCTGTTCAGTATCATGTTTTCTGCAATGCTGACTGATGCTTTTAGAGACGGGGACACAGGAAACGACATTAGTTATCGTATTGATGGAAAATTGTTTAACCTTAGGAGGCTTCAAGCAAAAACCAAGGTCAAATCACACACCATCAGAGATCTTCTGTTTGCTGATGATTGTGCCCTCAATTCCTTCTCAGAGGCTGATCTGCAGCATAGTGTGGATAGATTCTCCGAAGCCTGCGCCAACTTTGGGCTTACCATCAACACGAAGAAAACAGAAATCATGTACCAACCATCTCCTGGCACAGTTTATACTGAGCCAGTCATCAAGGTTAATGGTGAGAAACTGAATGTTGTGAACAGATTCACATACCTTGGTAGCACACTATCCCAGAACATTGTCATTGATGATGAGGTGAACACCAGGATCTCCAAAGCCAGCAGCACATTTGGCAGACTATACACCAACGTTTGGCATCGAAGTGGCATTAGTCTACAGACAAAGCTGAAGGTGTACAGAGCTGCGGTGCTTCCAGTGCTGCTATATGCATGTGAAACATGGACTGTATACAGGCGCCACGTAAAGAAGCTAAACCACTTCCATACAGTCTGTCTCAGGAAGATAATGAACATCAAATGGCAAGACAAGATCCCGGATACCGCCGTTTCTTGACAGAGCTGGTATCCCTAGTATTGATACTATTCTGATGCAGTCACAAATTCGCTGGGCAGGTCATGTAGTCCGCATGCCAGACCATCGACTGCCAAAGATACTCTTTTATGGTGAGATGCAGAAGGGTAAACGCTTCCATGGTGGCCAAAAGAAGCGCTTCAAAGACACGTTAAAGACGTCATTGAAAACCTTTGACATAAACCCAGACACACGGGAAGCTGCTGCGCAAGACCGAACTGCTTGGCGCACATCTCTTCGTAAAGGTGCAGCAGCATGCGAATCATCCAGAAGAGCAGCAGCAGAACAGCGGAGACAAGCTAGAAAGGACCGTGAAATAAAATCTTCACATGAAGCAAACATTCCCTGCCCACACTGTCCAAGATCTTTCCAGGCCCGCATCGGGCTCTTCAGTCACCTTCGTACCCATAGACTAACCTAACATATTCTTAAATAATTGGATGATCAGAGTGGTCTTCATCACCCGTGATGGACGAACAACCAACCAACCAGCACCGCCTAACGCCTTAGTTAACGGGTGATGAAGCAGTCAGGTGTCAGTGTTATTGTTTACAATGGGTTAATGGTAAACTTACGATAACATATACTTACTAGGCGTAGAAACAGAGTAGTCCATTCAGTGCTTACCATGGGTTAAGATTCGGCTAAAACAACGGTCATTACTGTAAGGAAATGTCAGCGGTGTAGGTTATTCGCTTAAAACTGAATAGTGATGTGCAGGCACTTTAACACTGAATTATAGGAGATAGTCACTTATTACTTTCTGATAGAAACTTCTAGTGGTTGTGTGGAATCATTATATGCCTACTTGGGTAGTTAGACACCAGTTTAGAACTTTCACAGCAATGCAGAAAGCAGCCACCAGCTGGAGATATAATGATATCTTATGTTTAAGTCTCAACTGTATTATTATAGCAAGAACATTGCATTTTCTATGTATTCATTTGTGGGAGGTTATTACTTTTCCTTTTTTTGTGTATCGACCTCAAGGGGCGCATACCATTTATTATGTAATGTCAAATGCTGTATTTTTTATGTAAATTCACTTAATGTTGTAAGATAATTAGCATATCCACTCAGCTGTAACTAAAGTTAGTTGCTTATCCTTTACAGGACGTGGCAATCAACCACAGCTTTTATTGGCTGTTTGTGATTTTTCTAGGCAATTTTTACGTTCAGTAGTTTGCCATTGCTTTCTGAAAGGTACGGCGCTTATACCATTGTTAAAAATCCACACAAAGCGATCTGCTACCAAATCGCCTGCAGCAGGTTTCGAACCTGGTATATCTGGATTATGAAACAGCGTTCATATCCATTAGGCCACAGACGCCGACCAGCTGTAACTACAGGGTCAGATATCTCTTATGTTGAGTTGGAAGAGGACAAAGTAGATTTTGCTGTCAGAACATTTTACTAACAGGTATATGTGTGTACAAAATATATTAGCCTATGCAGGCGCACGCTGATAATTGATAGAGTGGAAGTAATAGGAGGGCGACTCACACGGATAAAGACAGCCGAGACTATCATAGCAATGACAACCATAATTATAGATCCCATAGTGGAGCATAACTGTTTATTATAACGTTATAGTAATTTTATGGTCTGCTTGAGGTAAAAGTCGTTTCTTTTGGGTCTCAGTTTCAGGATACCTCACTGCTATCGCAGGATTCCAGTCAGACGAAGAACGTCACATTCTCTTCGATCTCGCGGGTTTTTTGAAAGCAATTAGCACCTAGAGTTGTCACCCCTACCTGAAATACAACCCTTTGTCAACGCCCATCCCTCTAATGGGAAATAAGCTCTCGCAGTGTTTAAGGGCAAAAGCAAAATCTGAAATTGAATTTGGCAGTAGTGGTTTCCTACTCGCCTCTTTATCACCAGTCAGAACATTGCGGCTTCCGGCGCATCTATCAGCGCAGCGTTTTCAGCAGAAGTGAAAACACCAGACTTTGTGCTTAAAAGGAGCACTCAGTCACAATTAAAGTCAAGCCAGCCAAACCGGATTTAATACCAAGTACGCAGGCCTAAATTTCTCACGCGCTGGATAATAGCGCCGTGGACCGTTTGTCCTAAAGTGACCTCGTCTTGTGTGTGTTTCTGGTCATCCAAAACCCCGCACGTATTAGCGGTCATCCGGATATAGACAGAGTATCTACAACCTATCTCGTGATTAGTGTGCGAACGGTGCATGGATAGCACCTACAGCGGATTTATATTGTAATTCTTCATCTATAGGAGGATATACATATAACGACACTAACTGGAGCTAATGCATTTGGTCCCACAAAAGCGGACGGATTGGAACTCTGTTTATTCATTTCTCGGTGTTCTACAGGTTTTATGTTGGTGGTTTGTGTGTTCGTTGGTGTGTAATGGCATATTTGTAAACTTGATGTGATTATTGATGTTTTATTATGTTGTTGTGCTGATATACTTATTTTCATATATTTTCTTCCTTCAAGAACCTTTAATAAATTTTACTCATTTATTAACGCGCTGTTCACGACCCTTTCATCCATACTTAATATTACAAGCTCTTACTATAGTCTCTATGTTTGACAAGAGAAAGGAGAGAAAGCGGGTGGTGCTTAGACTATATAAGTGTGTTGAGGCTTGGAGAGAGAGATAACTTTAATGAATCCTCTTCCAGGTTGGTCTCAAGTTCACCCTATTTACACATTATCTATGTGTAATCTATAATTTTGTCAGTTCACTCTCATTGTCGATTTCACTACAATTGTCTAACTCGACAAATACTCTAACACTTTAACTCAACCACGACAGATACCGGGTTCGATTCTCAGTTGTGGAAATATAAGTTATGGATATGTTTTTTTTTTCAGAACCAGTGATCTTAACGATGTCGTACTCCCCCCCTGGTCTCCTGGGTAGTGAGATCGGATGTCTAGCCTTCTCGTCAGATAAGGGCGAAAAATTAGGAGTTCCCGAGTGTACGTTGCGTACGTTAAAAATCCCACTTCAGTTGGAAATCGTAAAGAGTAGGCTATAAGGCTGCTGCCCTGGCTAAATTTAAAAATTACAAACCTACCCACCACACAAATATTTATAGAATGTGATTCCTATATACACACGTTGGGATTCTCGCCGGTGCTACGGAGTTCACGCACTGCGCTGAGATCCTCCTTGTGAGATCTAAGGGAGGAGATCGGAGCACTTATGGAGTAGTCCGTGTGCATTGAAGATAATCCTTCAAAACCAAAGCAAACCAAACCAACCTCCTCCAGTCACAATTGGCTTTGAGATGATGCGCCGTCAGCTGCTTTTCCTGGTCTTCCTTTCGGCGCTTCCTTTTTCTTCTGCTTGTTGTAAGAGCTTCTTTTCGCCCAATCTGAGGTGGCGCCGTAGGAAGCATCTCCACTTGGTGCGTTCGGCAGCATCGTCCTGACCCAGGTTACTGGATTTATGTCCACTGCCATAGTGCGTGTCTCTCTTGCACACGTTTTGCAACCTCAGCTGCGGTCGCCGCGCTGTTTTTTTGCCTTCTGCCAGTTGTCCGTAAAGATATCTTAGGGGATGTGACCAACGTCCATGCGGTAGACACGGCCAGGTATTATACATTGTTTAGCAACACGTAATAACAAATCAATTCAGACTTGATATCCTTCTACATTGGTAGATACCATTCTTATTCTTCGTTGTTCACTTTTATAAAACCACATTTATTTCTCCGAAAAACGTGGCAGGTTTCTTTCACACTGCCTTCATGGTCATGGTCATAAAGTTTCTCTTTAAAAGGGGTTGGTGAAGGTCATATGTCAGCCTGCCCCTTTCGGGGATCTGATATTTTTGCGACCATGTTCTAGTTTGCATGTCTTCCCAACATGAAGACACATCTGTCAGTCCTATTTTTAATTTGTTGTACATATTCTATTTTAGACCGCAGTGGCCAATTTTAAGTCTAAAAGTTATCACTTGATCACTTCTTGGTAAGGGGTGGTATTTTTCTGCTACATCTGACTAGGGTTGTTCAAAATACAAGTTTGTTGGAAACTGTTTAAAAAAATATATTATTTTTTATATCTCTTCATATATTGTCCTGCCATCAGTCCTCAGTTCGAATTCCGCTTCTTTCTTCAATGACAAGCATATCTGCCACCTCCTTTCAATACATACCTCAGTTAGTAGGAATTCATTGTACTTTCACTTTGTTGAATGTATAGCTGGTGTCCATTCTTGCCTGTGAGTACCTGTGTAGCTTGTTGTTTTCTGGTACTTTAAGGGATTTATGACTCATGGGGAATCTAAGATGTATGCTTTCTTTGCCTTAGCAGTTTTCCCGTTTTTCAAGATGGTTATTGCCACTGTTTTCAGTTTTTCTGATTCAGCGTTGATGTTGTTAGAAACTTTTTAAGTGGCCACTGAGAAATGGTTTTCTTGTCCATTCTTTAATTTCGTGAATTCCACCTCAATTTTGTTTTTAGCTTTAGTTACTGACTTTTTGTATGTACCTGGGTCGTTTTCTTGTGTTTGTTTTGTCGTTTACATTGTGACGGTATTGCCTCCACTGCTTTGCAGTAGTGGTCCAACAGTGGCCAAAACTCAAGAGTATCTAATATGGGCTTCAAAGGTATCTACCTTCGCACAAGATTACTCTTGGCAGAGATGTAGATAGAAGGTGATGAAACTTCTATTACAAAGGGAGTCTTCACAAGATATTCAGAATAAGCATGAACAATACTGCATTGGCTGAACATGTTAACTCTGTAATTCTGCCGACGCTTTTGTGAAGGATTTAAGCACTTATTACTTTCAGCTCGTTTAAGCTCCTACCCCTGATTTTCTCAGTGGAATTCTATTATTTTAGTATAGCTCTGTTTAGAGCGTGTGTAGTAGTTTGACTGAGACAAACAGCAGTAACTTTAAAATGATTAAATCGAAGTTAAATTTGTAACATTATAAATAACAAAATTTAATAATAACTTTAGTTTTTAACAGTTGGAAAATAATTTGAATAGTTATGGATCAAGAAAAGTTATCCTCACAGTCTTTAGGGAATGTGAGATATTACAAGACGTTCAAGTGGCAGCAAAGATTTGAACTTAGCTGCAAATGACAGTTCTGCTTCTTCTTATGTGTTGGTTCTTTTCACTCTGCTCGCGCTCGTCTCTGAACAAGGTTGTCAGGGGTAGCTCGTTTCCCAGAAACGTCAAGGAGAGTCTACCATGTGCGTCCTTCGTCTTAAAGCTTAGGCCACGGTTCCCTTCTTGTTCCAGAGATGGTACTTTCTGCTGGTACCACCAATAACTATGGTAAAGAATAGAAACGAAACACTCTTCTGAGTATGGCGTTTTCCACCCCATAGTTATGGGTTCCTATCTTCCCATACCACCATCCCAATTACTCAGACTTTACCCTCGATGAGAATTAAATTTAATCCCTGGGGATAAAACTTCCTTTACATTTAAATAGAATAGTTTTAGCTTTACATGACATCTAAATGAAAAGGTTAATAATATAGATAGAGTCTGTTTACATATACATCTCCACTGATTGAAAAGTGTTCACAATATAAATTGAATATGTTTTCATTTATGTTTACATTGATTGAAAAGTTTGAAACTTCCATTACTTTAAAATGAATTTTTTCACATAGACATTTACACTGGTTTAAAGCTTGAAAAAGTACATTAATTTTATAGTGACTTTGTTTATAGAGACATTTACAATGCTTTGAAAATGTAAGTATTATACTTAGAATGTACATCATTTCTTTCACCTTTCCCACCCTGCTCCATAGGGAACCTGGAACTACTTTATGCTTTTAGTTCTCTTCACAAAACTATCAATAAAGCAATCACCAGCCCGTGCAGCGGTGGTTCATGAATCATCATTCTATACGTTGAGGTTGCCAGCCTCAAATGACTTTGACATCCAATAGCTAGTTTCACACATTAAACGTCACATGGTAATATATACATCTATATGTTAGTTCACATGTTAGTAATAAAATATGAAATGTAAATCCCAACTTACGCCAATCCTGGCTACAGACTTGTTGCTCAGATAAATAAAAGAGACGAGTCGGTCTCTTACACGCGTCTGGGGTGTCTTTAATTTGACAATAGCATCCTTTTTTTGACTCCGTGTGTTTCTTCAGTTTCCCAGTCCCGTTGTTCATTATTAAAATGTAGAGATTTCCTGCGCATTGTAAATCTTATTTGGTTCTCCAATAAAAGGTCCGGTTAAAAAAGGGAATTATGAATCTAGTCTTCATTCTGGCGAGGTCTGATGTTGTCTTGGCGAGCGTGAAATTCACAATGAAATGAAACTGTGAAAATGGTCAGACTATATTCCTATCTTCCCTAGCATTGTTGTTATGAATCTAATCAGAAAGATCCAATCATTTCAAATCATGCGGATAGGGTGTGATGATTCAAAAATATTCCGACATCAGATAATTTTGAACGTAAGGCAAAGGTCAACTCTCCCATATATGTAATATGATGTCCGATGCCCTTGTGTACAAACTTACAGACAGATCGGGGAACTCACATGACAACATGTGTAAGCTGAAAAATAACTTTATTAGAAAGTAATGTTGTCATAACAAGGCGGCCCGGAAGCGATTATGTCACATGTGTCTGCCCACATGTGTCACACAGACAGTAATCTCGTTATCTGTCGTATGAGCACGCAAAAACTTCGTGTTTGCCCAGCTGGGTTACCAAACGAGTCGTCTTATCAGAGGTTCAATCTAAACACGCCGGCGACTATCTTATCTCAGTTGCTCACTGCAAGCCAGGATGACCGGGTAACTGTTACCACCTTAGTTATAATGATGTGGTATTGTCGGGCTTATAGTCTAACAGTGGCCGACAGTCTTATTATAGCGCGAATACGGTGGGTGATAATATGAATATAACTGTGGCGGTTGGGTCATGAAGTTGACCAATTCATAATGAAGTAGGCTGGACACGTAGTGAAGATACGTCTCTGACAGAGACATTTATTTGACGACAACGGAGTCCAACATCATGGGTATATATACAGCATAATTTCATAAAGAGGTCATCATGCAGATATGAATACATAGTTAAAGCATGATATCAGTATCGAACTTGACCGATTAACAAAACCGCCGACATTTCAAGGGCGGCGGACGATCTGCTATTAAGGGTTCTGAGATTCCCAATCTACATTATAATCAAGGTTTGTATAATGCGGGATGTCTTCCCTGAAGATCCAAAAACCACGTTAGGACACATGTACTGTCCAGCAAGACTCTAGACGCCCTAGCGGCACGCCATAACAAGACGTGTCGAAGCTCTGCTAGATCTTGTCAATAATAAAAGAGTGTCAATACATGACACGTAATGAAGCCAGGGTTGGCTAAAACAAACACTCCACAAAGGGAGGTACGATACTATGTCTTCGTAGAGTCTTCCCACGACATGGGGGTAAGACTTATAATAATATATATGACGAAAACGTCTGCCCTATACAAGGGACGCTATGGATCTCTCTCCATCGTAATTGCTGTTTGCAAGCAAAAACCATCGCACCCAAGTTGCGCTATTTAGTTCAAATCAAGTGCAAAAAAGGTACGTAAATAATTAAACATATACAACTTACTTAGATGCGCACACATGTGGTCTCTACAGATCACAGCTAGACTGGCATCTAGGTCTGTTAAAATTCTCGCACACACTTAACTCCCACGCGAAAAAGGACTTAACAGTAACAAACAGGTGAGGTCACAGAGAGGAGTGTCGAATGATTTGATCAAATCAAATATCTGCTACTTAGCAGAAAAATAACGACGAAAGAATGAAAGAAAGAAAAGTTTCGATACTTGAGAGCACATAATAAAAATCAGTACCCCCAAATGTACCGATACTGCCGGAGAGAAACAAAGATCGATAGGGGCCGCCACGTTTTGTCACATACATGTAATCCATAGTTATATTCCTTCTTTCTGCATCTATTGGTTATAGTTGAATGTCGTGAGAATATTGAATTTAACTTTGAACATTGCGGATTAACCTGTAAAACAGTATTTTATTTCCTCCCATAGGCTTCAGTCATTCTCTTTTTCATGTTTTAGTGTTTCTCATACACACACATTCAAAAATAAACTACTCACACCGCACATCGCGCATTACAAACGTAATAGCACACGAAATACAAACGGACACACACACAAAGACACAAGCACAATGAGACAATGTTCTTCGTCAAATAGACACATATTACGTCACAGGAGAGACGGATTACGAAGACATCCAATCTTGACTGGAGGCGATTCCCGTCTGAGAATTTTATCTCAGTGAAGGGTTTTTTAAAATACGTGCTAGACGAAACAGCTGATATAAGAGTATATTTGTGATACATCTTACATCTCTCATCCCTCAGTATCTTTAATGTCATGTGTTTCTTTATATTACACAGAGATACATTATTTTTATGTCAGTCTGTCCTATGTCATATATGTTCCATATCATCTTATCTTACCGCACGGCCATCATTTTCAAGGTTCCAGGAATTATGTTTCATCGTCACAATCGTTTATCATTTATCTGCCATTTTCTGTTCTCAAATGTGTCAGCCACCAGCGTTCATGATTATAACATTTTATTATAAATTTTCGCGTTATTTCAGAATAGAAGATTTTAGTTCAAAGCGTTTTCACGAAATGTTTGCTTACAGTGGAAATAAATATAAACATTGCGTTTCTAAAGTAACCGATTGTGTAAATACTAACTAAGAACAATCTTCCAAATTTGCCGAAAGCAATAAAATAAATTGTAGCTGTCTGTGTGCGAAGCTGACAATTTTACTCGCATGCACAGGTGTCACCGTTTCGTTGTGCAGTGTAAAATACGCTGCAGTTAAAGTCAGTCGAACAGTTATTTGGGGTTAACAAGATGAAAGAGTATATAAAAATGGGTTAGAAAATCAGAATAATCTAAGTGATAACTTATTTGTTCTTAACATGGGAGATAAAAGAAGGAAAATGTAGTGTTTTTTGTAAGGGAGGGAACCTTTTTAGGCCTTAAAGTAATCTAAGTATATATCATTAGAGTTTACCAAATTTGCATATTAGACCAGTTTTAGTAAAGATATAGAAGGATTAATGAAACTAAGGTAAAAATCACTAAGGGGAATAGCTACGAATATTAGCGCCCTTTACAGGATTAGTGAGTTAAGAGAACACAGAGCAGAGTAAAACGCACGTGAAAATAGTGACTAGAGGTAAACAGTTATGTAGTACAGTTCACGGAGCTAACAGCTTAGAATTAAGCGTGCCGATAGGTGAGTGAACTGAACAACGGACCAATCGTATTAACTAAAAAACAACTTTGGACCATCAGATAGGAAATTGAAGGACGATTAGAGATCAGTCCTACCAGAGAAGTTGACGGAGCAAGTCAAGTTTTGCTGAGCTCTCAAGAAATGTGAAACCTGCGGTTTGCAGAAGGGCTACAGAAATAGCTAGCTATAGAAAGATAGAAATAGGAATTCAGGAGAATATTTAGAATTGATTAATAATTTGTGTTATCAACCGTAGGATTAGCTTATAAGTGGTGTTAATAGGACAGTGATAGGTGCTGGACTTCGTTTAAAAGGGTAAGCGGAAATTTTGAACTATTTTCTTGACTTTCAGCAAAATTGTCGCAGGCTACGACGCTCGCATTTAAGGGAGCGAGCTAAAGAAGATAATATTGAAGCTTAAAAGTAAATAACTTTTATTATCAGATAGCCAGGATGGGCTGTCATACCAAAAAAGATGAGGCATTGCCATTAAACGAAATTGTATCGAAACTAAGGGATCACAGCACTGGACATTTATGAAACATATTAAGCGCTCTCATATAAGAGTAAGTATGGAGACGCCACCACGAGTGAGTCTGACATTCACGAAACATCTCATGCGCTCTCTCATACTAGAGTAAGTATGGTGGAAGCCATTTTGGTATTGGACATTGTTTGATTATTTCAGGTGTAGCTATTGAATTTTATATGCTGCATTTAAGGGAGTTAAACCTACTAGGTTGAGATTGGGTGAGAACATGACTCCAAGGATTTAGAAGAACGGTTGTAGAAAATAGAACAGAAAAAATAATAGAACTTCAGAAGGAATTTGGTAGGCCAGGGTATAATGAAATATGCAAGAGGCTACAGGAGAAACTATATATAACTATGCTTTGGAGATATGTGATTGAATCAAGCGGAAGACTTGAGGGACATTGAAATTTAGAACTGTATCTGATGAATTAAGTTGGATGATCATGCATTATCTTATGTAATAAAAAGTTGTTTTTTTTTAAACTGAATCACATCACTCCGGTTGCTTTGATGTGTGAAGAGATTAAGGAATGGAGAGAGTAAAATTAATAAAGAGAAGAGCAATGGGAAAATAACAGTGCTGTCACAAAGAAGGTACTCGAAATCCCCCTTGTTTTCTGCTTCGTCTGCAAATTGTAACGCTTTCACGTTGATATAAAAGCTTACTGTATTATTACCCGCCTTCTTCAATGAAACGTGTGCTGCATTTCTAAGAAAAACATTGAGACGTACTGCGTAATGACCTAAATTAATCCTAACATTAATTATACTGCGTTACCAAAACGAACGAACAGATGGACAAAAGGATAAAGAGAGAGGGGAGGGCTGAAAATCAGGAACGCATGCAACACGCGTCGCGCGATACACAAATGCTGCCATCACGCGTGTAAGTCTACATGCACTAATTTTTTTTTCAGACGGACAGTGATAAAATACACTACCCTTTCCCAGAGTTAGGTTTATAAATCATAAAAAAACTCTTATTAGAAAAGATAACATTAGATGGGTTTACGGTTGAAAACATAACAGTACCCAGACAGCACATCTTCGAAACAGGAGGTAGAAGAAATTGCATATTTTGAATGCAGCCACGTAGCTCCTTTAAATTTGTATTTTTGGGTTCCTTAGGGCTTGCTGACAAATAATATGTAAAACGTTACGCAAATAGTCCAGGAATTAATAAATTATACCCAAAATAAAATAGTGAGGGTGCCTGACAGCATAAAATCATTTCTGCTCATAAGATTTTTTTTTAACGTGTTTGAAAAAAATTTACGTTACAGAAATAGCCTACCATGTAAACTCCAAATTGATTGGAGCGCAACAAATGAAAGCCTAACCACGATTGGTCGGACTATAAATACTATCTTTTGTTGTTAGGGGAAACGGGGAAAGGTAACATTTTTTCAAACACTTGTCGAAACGGGGCTCATTGGTCAGACTCGCTGATATACACACTTGGGAGCGTTAGTTCGAAACCACTTGTTTAAATAAGCTTGATAAAGCATCAGTGCGTTGAAGCCAGCTTATATTTGCTCAATAAAAGCCTGGAAGATAAGCAGATGGGAATTTGTGCCAGTTTGTGCCAGAATTCATTGCTAATCAACGTATCTGTGTTTATTCGTATGAATTGTGGTAAGCTTGAACCATTCAATATCTTTTAATGAAAATTGAATGTGAATTGTTGATTTATGCCTGTATATATATGTGTAGTTCAGTGGCCAACGTGAGGTAAAGCCTGTAATGCTCCAGCCTGAACAGAGGGTGTCGGAGAGAAGTAAAACGGCATGGAATGGCCAAACAGTACACTGACACCTAGATGATTGACTAGAAAGAAATAATGCTGGAATTGCAGAGGCGTAGTAACCATTAAGAAGGGTAATACTGGAATAAAGTATTTCAAATGAAGCTGACAGTTGGCCTAATGCTCTGAACTCAATGTTTGTGCTGTGTTGTGATCAGTGTAACAAGAGAGTTTAAGTTAGTTATGAAGTAGAAGGTACATCCTTCTTGATTTCAGGGACAGTGGTCTTGATGGTAGTGAGCAGCACCTGGTCAGAGCTTTGCTGAATCCAGAGTCGGACAGCATACTCCTTGGTCTTTTTAGCTATCAGTGAGGTGTCTCCTGAGCCCAGAGGAGAATTCGAGCAGAGGAGTCCTTTCCTGCCGCCATCACGCCAGATAAGCGAATTGGCCAGCTGAGCTCAACATTATATCCCCTCATCTTGAAATGACTTAGTAAAAATAATATTAAGAGGGGAAATTAATTGTCTTAATATCAGGAACTGAGAACATCTCCAATACTAATTTCCTTAAGACAAACTATTGAAGTCATGATGACAACTACCAACAGAGCTTGAACAAAACCAAACCAGTATTACCTCATACTACTATTACACAACTGACACACATAGGATATTTGTAATAATATATGTCACTACCAGATTCATATTAATACATTCTGTACATAACTTGTAATTAAAATTGATTGTGATTCCTGGTTCCTTTGTATTTGAATCAGGACACAAATACATTATTAACAGCAATGAATACATATTGTTATTTGAAAAGTTACGAGTGACTTCTTTAAGATATTCTCATAGAGTGTTATATGTATGTGAGTGTCACAGTGTTGTTAAGAGTAGTGGATTAAATTAAATTGTTTATCTGTCTGTTGTTGTGACTTACACTTCACCATACTCATACCCTAGACACATAACGTAGCATCACACTATTCCAGAATAATTCTGACTGAGATATATAGATATGTGGTAGCAAGTAAGGTTATCTATAATACACTACTCTTAATAGATATAGATACCTTCACAGCTGATCTCAGTCAGTACACTAAGTTCCCTATAAGTATTTATAACATCCCACTTCACCACATATATTGGGGTCTCGCTCTTGGGATTTTGAATCTTTAACTATTAAAAATATTGGGGATAATTCACTTCAGGGAATATAAGAATTAAAAGGTATCCTTGGGTGGAATTAAATAAGGTTGAGCTCACGGTGCCTGTGTTGTCCATTAGAGATTGAATTGTTGGTTAGACATTATATAAAGTTACCTGATAGACAATGGCGGACCTGGCCAAATTTCGATCTGCTGCGGTTCAGACGGCAAAAGAGTTAGGATTAGATGGGCAAGTTATGGTTGCCTATGTCACGACGGAATGTGACAAATTTATTGAACGCGAAGAAAGAAGGTTTGAAGCCGAAAGAAGGTTAGAGGCTGAAAGGGAAATTAAGAAGTTACAGTTTGAGGCTGAGGCTGAGACTAAGAGGTTGCAGATTGAGGCTGAGGCTAAGAAATTGGAAGCAGAAAGAGAAGAGAAGAAATTAGCTGCAGAAAGAGAAGAGAAGAAATTAGCTGCAGAAAGAGAAGAGAAGAAATTAGCTGCAGAAGAAAGTAGATTGACTGCAGAGAGGGAAGCAGAAAAGGAGGAGAAAAGATTACAAAGGGAACATGAGTTACGACTAAGGGAGTTTGAGTTTCAAGGCCATGCTCCTGAAAATGGTGCCAGTCCCTTTGCCTCTGATGCTACAGTTACTCAAGGAGCCTCAACCTCAGCTATGAATTTTCATTTAGATCATTTTGTTGAGAAAGACGATGATATTGAGAGCTATATAAATAGGTATGAACTATTAGCTACCACGTATGGGTTAGAGAGAGAAAGGTGGAGCTTAAAGTTATCTCAGGGACTTCGTGGGGCAGCTTATGAAGTTTTTGCAAAAATGAGCAGAGGTGATCAGGAAAATTATGACATGCTAAAGCAGGCTCTTTTGTTAAGGTATGAAAAGAATGCAGAATTTTATACAGGAAAAAAATTTAGGAATGCTAAACTACTGTCAGGTGAAACCTATCACCAGTTCTCTGCACGAATAGAGACATACTTGGAGAAATGGACTTCTCTGGGGAAAACCCAAGATCTTAAGGAAATGGTCCTTATAGAGCAACTAAGAGAGTCCATGGCTCCAGACCTGAGAAAGTTTCTCATGGAACAAGGTGCAGAGAGGCTGGGTGAGTTGCTAAATGTTGCTGAAAGGTATCAAGCAGCTCAAGCAGAGGTAACAGGTAATAAAAAGAAACAGGTGGATAACTTTAGGGCACCACAGAACTTTAATAAATTTGATCCTAAGGATCAAAATAAAGGTAAGCACCAATTTGATAGGCCACGGTATGAAAATAAAAATAAATTCCCACAATTCGATGAAAGGAAATATGATGAAAGAAAATCTTTCAACCAAGGAAAAAGGTGGTGTAAGAATTGTCAGATGGACAATCATGACACTGACCGTTGCAGAAGGAAACCTGTGTATATGGCAACCCTTCAGGTCAGGTCGACCTCAAGACAGGAGGAGGATATTATGTTAGATACCACTCCAGAAGAGATGAGGAAGGCACAGGCTGGGGATAAAACACTCAAGCCTTGTTTCAGAAAATTGTCAACTTGTCATACAACTCCAGGCAAGGGAGATTTTTACATGAAAAACAAGTTGATGTATAGGAAGACTGGAGCTAGATCCAATGGTCACGGACAGCTGGTTCTTCCAAAAAGATATAGGACAGACTTAATAAGGAGCCTACATGTGAAACCAGATGGGGACCATGAGAAAATAGGTACCATCATTCAAAAGGTGGCTCACAATTATTATTGGCCCAAAGCAAGATGGGACATTGAGAATTTTGTAGAAAGGTGTAGCATAGCACATGAGGGAACACCCACAAGTGGGAACATGGATCAGGACCTGGACACGCCATGGGGCAAAATCAGGCCTGACAATAAAAGGAAAAATAGATTTGATAAAGTGGACCAAATGGAATGGGAAGCCCCTTTTCACGGACAAGCTTCACTTAACTGTTTTACAATGGCCACTATGCGGAGAGTGCAAAAAGATGTCTTACCCCAGGATAAGCCGAAAATCCCTCAATCGGACTTAAACAAACTGGAGGAAGAGGATGTAGAGAGGAAATCTCTCATCAAGAATTTTAAGTGGGGAGAAAGCCCCAAAAGAAAAATTGGTAGCGGTCGTTTTGTGAATGATAATTCTGGGAGGAAAAATCATCACTATAAAGCTTCGAGTGGAAGAGACCATACCGGTGCATGGACAAATAGGTCCACACAATTAAAGGTCCATATGTAGCTTTGTTAAGAACGTGGACTGATGAAAAGGCAGAGGAAAACATTACATCTTCATACCAATATGTGAATGAGCTGACCACTCGGTTGAAAACTGGCTGGAAACTTGCCAATGAAAATTTGAAACAAGCCAGGAAGAAACATGCTGCCTATTATAACAGGAAGGCGAAAGACAGAAATTTGGCTGTGGGAGAGAAAGTACTGCTTCTTTTGCCCGGGAGTCAGAATAAGTTACAAATTGGATGGCAGGGTCCATATACAGTTCTAGAGAAGGTGTCTAGAACAAATTATAAGATAGATAAGAAGGGGAAAGAAAAAATCTATCATGTGAATCTCCTGAAGAAATATTTGGAAAGAGAACATCAGGAAGAGACACACTTGTTGACCTTGTCCATCGCCATGGAGATGAAAAAGGAACCACTTTCATCATTTGAATATCCATTACACCCCTGTGAGACAGCAGCACAGGTGAAAATCAGTACACATTTAACGAAAACTCAGAAAGAGAGAGTGCAACAGGTTCTAAATAATCATGCAGAGGTGTTAACAGACCGACCAGGGCATACAAACCTATTGGAATATGATATGAAACTAATAGACTCCACACCTGTCTGTATGAAACCATATTCGATTCCGTTTGCTAAGGAGAAAGCTTTGAAGGAAGAGATAGATTATCTATTGAAGGAAGGAATTATTTCGCACAGTGAGTCTTCGTATAGTTCCGGTGTTGTACTCTTAAGGAAGCCCTCTGGAGAACATAGACTCTGTATAGATTACAGGAGACTGAATGCTATTACAGAAGGACAGGTGGATCCATTGCCGGATACAAATCAGCTGTTTGCCAGACTAAATAAAGCTAAATATTTCTCAAAAGTGGATCTGAGTAAAGGATACTATCAGATTCCAGTAAAGCCTGAGGTTAGACCATACCTAGCTTTTAGTACCTCAGAAGGACACTATGAGTTTAATAGATTGCCATTTGGATTGAAGAATGCGCCTAGTGTCTTCTCTAGAATGATGAGAAAATTATTGGATCCTCTGAATAATCCCTGTATAACAAATTTTATGGATGATATCCTTATAGCAACAGAAACATTTGAGGAACACATTGACTCTCTGAACATGCTGTTTGATCGACTTAGGGAGGCAAATTTAACAGCCCGTCCAACCAAATGTTGCGTTGGATGTAAAGAATTGGAATTTTTGGGACACACAGTTTATCAGGGAAATATGACCCCTGACCCAAAGAATTTAGAAAAACTACAGAAAGCCCCGAGACCACAAACCAAGAAGGACGTGAGATCCTTTGTCTCATTATGTGGTTTCTACCAGAAGTATATCAAAAACTTTAATTCCATATGTGCACCTTTAACGGAATTGACACGTAAAGGACATCCAGATCGCATTACATGGACACCACAATGTGAAATGACTTACCAAGAATTGAAGGAAAAGCTCACAAGTAAACCCATTTTGAAATTACCTGACTTAAGTCAAGAATTCATAGTAAGGACGGATGCAAGTAATATTGGGTTAGGTGCAACTCTACTACAGAAATCAGATGCATTGGATGGGGAATTAAGCCCAGTGGCATATGCTAGCAGAAAGTTGAATAAAGCTGAAATCAACTACTCAACTAGCGAAAAAGAATGTCTTGCAGTAATATGGGCAATAAAGAAATTCAATATTTATCTATATGGGAAGGCATTTAAGTTGCAAACAGATCACAAACCTTTATCGTTTCTAGCACAGGCTAAGCATGAGAACTCTAGGTTACTCCGATGGTCTTTACTTCTGGCTCCATATAATTTTAGCATTGAGTATATATCTGGAAAAACCAATTTGGGAGCGGATTTTTTAAGCCGCCATCCGTGTGATGAGAATCACCGTAAACCCCAGAAATAATAATAAATTTCTCTATGTGTATATAGAATAAAGGACTGACATATAATGTCTGTTTTAAGAGGGGAGGTGTCGTGAAATATTCTAATCCACATATATAAATTATTAGGTAAATATAAAGCCTAACAAATAAAATTAATAAAGAGAAGAGCAATGGGAAAATAACAGTGCTGTCACAAAGAAGGTACTCGAAATCCCCCTTGTTTTCTGCTTCGTCTGCAAATTGTAACGCTTTCACGTTGATATAAAAGCTTACTGTATTATTACCCGCCTTCTTCAATGAAACGTGTGCTGCATTTCTAAGAAAAACATTGAGACGTACTGCGTAATGACCTAAATTAATCCTAACATTAATTATACTGCGTTACCAAAACGAACGAACAGATGGACAAAAGGATAAAGAGAGAGGGGAGGGCTGAAAATCAGGAACGCATGCAACACGCGTCGCGCGATACACAAATGCTGCCATCACGCGTGTAAGTCTACATGCACTAATTTTTTTTCAGACGGACAGTGATAAAATACACTACCCTTTCCCAGAGTTAGGTTTATAAATCATAAAAAAAACTCTTATTAGAAAAGATAACATTAGATGGGTTTACGGTTGAAAACATAACAGTACCCAGACAGCACATCTTCGAAACAGGAGGTAGAAGAAATTGCATATTTTGAATGCAGCCACGTAGCTCCTTTAAATTAGTATTTTTGGGTTCCTTAGGGCTTGCTGACAAATAATATGTAAAACGTTACGCAAATAGTCCAGGAATTAATAAATTATACCCAAAATAAAATAGTGAGGATGCCTGACAGCATGGAATCATTTCTGCTCATAAGATTTTTTTTTAACGTGTTTGAAAAAAATTTACGTTACAGAAATAGCCTACCATGTAAACTCCCCATTGATTGGAGCGCAACAAATGAAAGCCTAACCACGATTGGTCGGGCTATAAATACTATCTTGGTTGTTAGGGGAGACGGGGAAAGGTAACATTTTTTCAAACACTTGTCGAAACGGGCCTCATTGGTCAGACTCGCTGATATACACACTTGGGAGCGTTAGTTCGAAACCACTGGTTTAAATAAGCTTGATAAAGCATCAGTGCGTTGAAGCCAGCTTATATTTGGCTCAATAAAAGCCTGGAAGATAAGCAGATGGGAATTTGTGCCAGTTTGTGCCAGAATTCATTGCTAATCAACGTATCTGTGTTTATTCGTATGAATTGTGGTAAGCTTGAACCATTCAATATCTTTTAATGAAAATTGAATGTGAATTGTTGATTTATGCCTGTATATATATGTGTAGTTCAGTGGCCAACGTGAGGTAAAGCCTGTAATGCTCCAGCCTGAACAGAGGGTGTCGGAGAGAAGTAAAACGGCATGGAATGGCCAAACAGTACACTGACACCTAGATGATTGACTAGAAAGAAATAATGCTGGAATTGCAGAGGCGTAGTAACCATTAAGAAGGGTAATACTGGAATAAAGTATTTCAAATGAAGCTGACAGTTGGCCTAATGCTCTGAACTCAATGTTTGTGCTGTGTTGTGATCAGTGTAACAAGAGAGTTTAAGTTAGTTATGAAGTAGAAGGTACATCCTTCTTGATTTCAGGGACAGTGGTCTTGATGGTACTGAGCAGCACCTGGTCAGAGCTTTGCTGAATCCAGAGTCGGACAGCATACTCCTTGGTCCTTTTAGCTATCAGTGAGGTGTCTCCAGAGCCCAGAGGAGAATTCGAGCAGAGGAGTCCTTTCCTGCCGCCATCACGCCAGATAAGCGAATTGGCCAGCTGAGCTCAACATTATATCCCCTCATCTTGAAATGACTTAGTAAAAATAATATTAAGAGGGGAAATTAATTGTCTTAATATCAGGAACTGAGAACATCTCAATACTAATTTCCTTAAGACAAACTATTGAAGTCATGATGACAACTACCAACAGAGCTTGAACAAAACCAAACCAGTATTACCTCATACTACTATTACACAACTGACACACATAGGATATTTGTAATAATATATGTCACTACCAGATTCATATTAATACATTCTGTACATAACTTGTAATTAAAATTGATTGTGATTCCTGGTTCCTTTGTATTTGAATCAGGACACAAATACATTATTAACAGCACTGAATACATATTGTTATTTGAAACGTTACGAGTGACTTCTTTAAGATATTCTCATAGAGTGTTATATGTATGTGAGTGTCACAGTGTTGTTAAGAGTAGTGGATTAAATTAAATTGTTTATCTGTCTGTTGTTGTGACTTACACTTCACCATACTCATACCCTAGACACATAACGTAGCATCACACTATTCCAGAATAATTCTGACTGAGATATATAGATATGTGGTAGCAAGTAAGGTTATCTATAATACACTCCTCTTAATAGATATAGATACCTTCACAGCTGATCTCAGTCAGTACACTAAGTTCCCTATAAATATTTATAACATCCCACTTCACCACAGGGTTGAACAAAAGACGAACCTATTCTCATCCAAGAACTATCATCTCTGGCGGAACAAGGGGGCCAGTAAGAGAAACAATCTCACTTGGAGGAAAGAAATAAAGTAAATAATAGATAACTAGGCCTGCCTCAGCCACCTAGTTATAGTTAGGATTGGACAGGGACCAACACCAGCACGGTCACATAATACCCTAATTTGGTGCCTTTTGGACCAGTCTTCAATTCAACACTCACCAGGGCACTGTGACACAGGAAGTCAGGGTCAAGAAGAGTTCTTTATGTTGGCAGAATTCATTTTCTTTAAAAGCTGTGAATTATAGTTTTGCCAAGAGAACTGCTGTTATGTCTCTGTCTTCATTCATTCATAACCCTCCACTCCCAAAGGAGCATAGGCCTTCAACAAACATATGCCAAGTCCTCCTGTCACGTGCCATCATCTCAAGTTCTTTCCACGTTCTCGTCATCATTTTCACCTCTGTTTCAGCTCTCTTCTCCATGTGCTTCTTGGTCTACCTCTGCCTCTCTTGCCCTGGGGGTTCCAGAACAAGGACTGCCTTGTAATGCGATCAACAGGTTTCCTCAGTGTGTGTCCTATCCATCGCCATCGTCTTCTTCTCATCTCTTGTTCCACTGGCACTTGTCTAGTTCTTGTCCTCAGTTCCACGTTGGTAACCTTGTCATACCATTTTAATCCCTCTATTCATTTGAAATACAAAGTTAAAATGTCTCTGTCTTGATAGAGTTAATTTTTTTTTACTTGAAAAATTTCATGTCAGAGAGATTCAAAAGTCTGTCTGCTTAATATTTGAATATTTTAGAGACATACGGGCATATACGTTTTACTCTACCTTCTCAGGCTGAAACGGTACCTATGAAGGTAAAGGTTGGAAACATCGTCTTAATAAGATATTAAAATTTGTGTACTGAAAACAAGCCACTGCAAGTGTGAAATAGCACATATTCAAGAGATGTAAAAGTTGAACAAACAGATATATGTATTTAAAAAAAAATTTTTTAAAAATTCCCTAGTTTTGGCGAGGCCTAAATCGGTTATATTAGGGCGCATGTCCAAATATAAAAGACCTTTATGTCTGATGACGATAATACAAATGTCTTTTATGTGGGAATAGATATTGTCAAGGAGTGATTTTTTTTTTTGGCTGGAACGAATGGTCCTCTGCTCCGACTGGAGCTAGTTTTGGGATGTGCGAGTTTTTTTTAAGTCAGTGCATAAGTAATGTTAAGTGTCCTGTCATTGTTACTGCCTGTTTAATTTACACATACCATTGCTTATTAAAACCACATGGTTTATGCAAAAAGGTAAGTACTTTTGGCTCGCTTTTTGTTTATGTTCAATTTTTGTTGAAACCATCAATGGTTCTCAGTAAGGCATAATCATAACTGAAAATCTTTTAAAGCAAAGAGGTAATTGTAAAGGCAGTACCATAGCAGAAACTTCCCTAGGGGAGTGACGTGTTAGAGACTTCACCATACAAGGTCAGCTTTATGAGGTAGGGTGTCAAGTTCCCTTCCTCTCTGCCTTTACCTAGCAACGACAAATCACGGATTAATAAAAGTTAGTAACTTTTGTATCTGTTCTTTTATATTTCTGTATTTATTAGTGTCGTGTCTAAATTGTGACATCAATAACTTGTGCTATTCTCTGTCTTTTCAGATAAAGACCAGATTTAATTTCAGTTACACACAAGAAACCGTTCGATGCGATGCACCAAACATTTCAGAAACAATTATTGTGAATAATAAATTAAAAAAAATAAAAGCATCATTCGTTCTAAAGTGTAATTGTAATTTTATAACAGGAACTTCACATTATTTGCAAACTTATACTTCTAAGCCGCTGCAGTTAACTGACAGCAAGATTGAAGCACGCTCCACACATCACTTCTTGAATTTTTTGTAGTTGCTCAATTTCAAGTGTATTATTCAGTAAATAATGTCAGTTTAAAAAACTCGCCAAACATGCATATGGTATAGATATCACATGAGTAGTATAGTAGGCGCAAAACGGGTCGTATTCTGGCGGAGCGTGACTTTTATATAGCAATATATTAATTCGATAATGGCGGGTGTGTAGGTTGTGGATTGGTGTGTTGTTTATACAATACATATTTTACAAACAATATTCATACAAGATATATATATTACAACAGTTATACGATATTTTACAAACAGGTAGACAAGATAGATAACAAAGGTTTTAATTGTAATAAATATATTTTTATTTTTAAATAACAGTAACAAAAACATATAAACAGGGTCACATATTTGAACCCGGTTATGTTAGATGGGAAGAGTGTGTGGGTGGTATTGCTTTTGGTTTGTCTGGTGTGTTGTGTGTAGATATTTTAATTGTTGTATTGTGCTGGTATTGTGTTGTTTCTTCATACAATATATATATATATATATATATATATATATATACAACAGACATGAAAATCGATAAAATCCTGCACTCTTGAGGTAAGAGGAAAATATGAAAAAAAAAAAATAAATTCGCTTAGTTTGAGGTTTATAGAGGAAGAGCGAGGTGTGGTGTTGATTTTTGAGTGCGCAGGGGGTATTGGTTTTGGCTGGCGGGGAGGATGACGCATGGTTGTGTGTTGGGGTGTAGCGCCGGAGTAAGACAATGTATAAACGGTGTGGTGTGGGTGGTATTGTTCTTGGTATGTCTGATATTTTGTGTGTAGGTATTTTAATTGTTGTGTGTTGTTGTGTTGTGTGCCAGTATTGTGCTGGTATTGTGTTGTTTCTTCATACAATATATATGCATATATACAACATACATAAAAATCGATAAAATGTGTAATAAAATTACATATTGATACGGGCTCTGGTCCACGGGATAGTTTTCTTTATTATTTATATTATATCATGAGTAATAAGTCTACTCACCCCAATGTCCATCTAGTGGTGTGTAAGTGACCCCACACACAGCCGTATTCTTCACATAAAAAATACGGTCAAAGGCCAGACTGGACAAGGCCAAATAGACAGTTTTATTGAACACAACGACGCTCCGTAGAGATATATGTCACAGGCAGACTAGATTATGGCGTCAACTAGACAGTTCTTAGTGTTGCTGTACAGTCTGCAACTGGAACAATGTCGAGGCTATTTTCATTCTTTTTTAATAAACTTCAAACACGCACGTGCTTTTACTGCTAGTCACGAAACTCGGATCGATCGTCGGCGCAAAATTCGCGACGAAACCAGTGATCGTATCCTTTATAAAATTCCGTTAGCATAGAGGGTGACGTCAGGGCTAAATATAGCTATCTAGAAAATCGTAATAAAATTCTAACATGCAGAGTTTTGCGTATTGGTAGACGAAAAACCCTATCCGCAACAGGATTTACCTTTGTAAGACTAACATTTACCTTTATAAGACTAACCCTGCTACTTATTTCTGTTCACTTCATTGCAGACAAGCTCAAAACACAAGAAATCAATAGTAGAAATTTATAAAAGAAGCATTCCTTCGTTCGTGTGTTCGAACCCCCGTGACTTAATTTTTCACTCTTTTTACACATGCGGCATCTGGTGATAGGTTTTATATTGTCTCCCAAGCGTTTCAAACATGCGGCGACCACGGAAATTTAGTACATTAAATAAATATAGCTAAGTATTTGTTCCAGTTATCAAATGGTTATCTACTTTTTTGTCCTACAATTTTCAAACTTTAGTGAAAACTTTTCTTCCATTTAGAAAAGATGGTCCAAAGTTTTTTCCAGTCCTGCTCAAAGGTTCCAACCTGTAGATAAATAGATCAGCTGTCAAATACTTCTTTAAATATTTCATTAAATATTTCTTGAAGTTTTCCAAACTTTTCATTAAATATTTTGTCATTAAATATTTTTTTCCTGTTGTCAGTACTTGACAATGCAAATAAATCATGCAGCTGTCAAAAATTTCTTCCAGTTGTCAAATATTTCTTCAAACGTTTTTGCCAGTTGTCAAATATTTCTTCAAATGTTTTTTCCAGTTGTCAAATATTTTTTACAGTTGTCAAATATTTATGCAAATGTTTCTTGCATGTGTCAAATATTTATGCAAATATTTTTTACAGTTGTCAAATATTTTTTCAAATTTTTTAATACTTGTCAAATATTTCTTACAGTTTTCAAATATTTATGCAAACGTTTCTTCCACTTGTCAAATATTTCTGCAAATGTTTTTTTCCACTTGTCAAATATTTCTTACAGTTGCCAAATATTTCTTCAAATTTTTTTACATCCCTTCACCTCTCACCACCCTATATTCCCATCAATACCTACACACTAAAACATCCTTAGTAACCTACTAACCTGGTACTATGCAACGCGGCCTGCTGTCATTCTCGTCTAGACAACACGCCAACGATCGATTAGTTTTTTCGACTAATCAGACCCATGTTAGCGCTCAACATGTCTGGACACGTTTAAAAAAACCAAATTAGACTAGTTTTCCTCCATATAGATAGACACTGGGAGACCAACGCCCAGACACTCGCGTTCACAACTCACTGAAGATGACTATCCCCGGCACCGTTCCCACAAACTGAGTGTATATGTGTAGAAGTGACGAGATGCTTAAACCATTGGAGGGTGGGCTGAAGGCCGCGTCTGTAAGTTTTTACTGAGACCAGCCTTTACTACACGTGCGAAAATACTTTGGTGAAATATATCTAACGTTTCCTACCAAAACCGGCATTACGTTGACTCGCCCTGAGTTTGAACATCTGTTGGCTTTACAGAGCGAAATCCTCGCCGAATTTGACCGACTACAGTCACCAAACACAGATACCTATCCTACTACTTGTAACAGTAACACGTTTGACCACCACATCAACTCCAGTTGTTATCAACCAATATTCCCAGAAACGAGTTGGGGTCCTAACACCAACCCTTGTCCCCCTACAGCAACGCCAACCATAGACAATCACCCGGGTGCTGTCTTTAATCTACAACCACCACCGAAACGACAAAGACGCGTCTGACACTAGAGATTTAGATTGCCATTTCGTATTCATTTAAAAGAGCTAATTAAATTTTTTTATTAAAAAACCTTGGCCTTTGTTATCTATGTTGTCTAAATATTGTAAGTATATATGTATAAATGTTGCCTACGTGTTGTTTATATATATATATATATATATATATATATATATATATATATATATATATATATATATATATATGTATATATATATATATATATATATATATATATATATATATATATATATATATATATATAATATATATATATATATATAAATATATATATATATATGTATATATATATATATATATATATATATATATATATATATATATATGTATATATAATATATATATATATATATATATATATATATATGTATATATATATATGTATATATATATATGTATATATATATATATATGTATATATATATATATATATATATATATATATATATATATATATATATATATATATATATATATATATATATATATATATATATATATATATATATATATATATATATATATATAGATATACATATATATATACATATACATATATATATATACATATATATATATATATACATATATATATATATATACATATATATATACATATACATATATATATATATATATATATATATATACATATATATATATATATATATATATATATATATATATATGTATATATATATATATATATATATATATATATATATATATATATATATATATATATATATAAAATACCGGCACACAATACATCAACACACAAAAACCCACACCACACATATATTGTCTTACTCTGGCGCTACACCACAACACACACATGAGTCGTAACCCCCGCCAGCCAAAACCAATACCCCCCGTTCACTCAACAAGCAACACCACACCACGCTCATTATCCAGCTTCCTCTATAAAACTCATACTAAGCGAATTTATCGATTTTTTATATTTTCCTCTTTATCTCAAGATTGCAGGATTTTATCGATTTTTATGTATGTTGTATATATGCATATACATTGTATGAAGAAACAACACAATACCAGCATAATACCGGCACACAATACAACAACATACAACAATTAAAATCTCTATGGTGTTGCCTGCCCCACTGTAGTGTATGGAATGTCAACTTGACCTACGCAGTGGTGTGTAGACATGGATGGAGTGTATAATGTGCGAATGATGATAAGGGTTCGTGTTGTTGACAAATGTTCTCTTCTCACACTCATGTATGACCGGAAGTCATCGACACCAACGACTGTGTACCTTTTCTAAAGTTTAATTGGACGAACACACTCGACAGCACAGATAGTGACAAATCACAGGTTGCCATAATACATCATAGTACAGTGGACAAATGGTCTTGCAATGTTACATGGGCACTCATGTAGAATAATTGTATAATGGACTGTCAGTAGCCAAGCACTCAGTATCGCCCATACATATATCATCTGACTTCACTGACTGAGCACGTCAGCTTGTAAACAATATTTCAGATGGCTTCTAAACCTAATCTCGTCTAGCGACGATTCTTCAACATAATGTTCAGCACATATTTTTCCATATAATAATATTGAACCGCTAGCAATGGGTTCTCATGTGTAGCAGTGATCTCTGGACTGATCAAGCGATAATACGGGCATCCCTTTTCTCTTCTTGAAAGTCCTACATGTTTTGGTTCCAAGATGGCTCCACTCGTGAGCGGTCACTCACGTTTGAATACAGATAATGAATCTGTTCTAAAGTTAGTCATTCATAAAACATTTCGTTGCTCTGTAGATTTGATCATGAACAATTGACTGCAATCTACAGGATATAGTGCTGCTAGGAATCGAAGTCGTTTTCATCGAGTCAAATATATTCTCTTAAACATTCAAATCGTAATTATCGAAAATGGTGGCTTCGATCGAGAGTTCATAAGAGTATCTTTTATTACCTTGGTATAGGAAATATGACACTGCCATTCCTTGGCAATAAGAATGAACACTGGGGTAAAGCATACACGATAGGTCTAGACGACTATCACTTTCCCCAAAACCACTGAGATCACTTTTTCAAGGCATCAAGCCGACATAGCAAAAAACACACACAGTCCCTATCGGGACGAAGCCAAATCACACCACTCTCTAGCGACACATCCGCCGAATAGCCTTTTACCTCTCTAGAGACAACAGAACATATAGTTCGACTTAGATATGTAAAGATATACAGATATAAGACAGACTCGTCCTACTCAGACAAACAATACACATAAATTCAGGCCATAGATATTCTGAAGCAAGAACAATCTATTATTACCCAAACAACGAATAAATCGCAGAAAAATGGATTTATCCGCGGAGTTTGATCGAAAGAGCCGACATAACTTTCAAGGGAAGTAACACAATAATGACTTTCCCTTAAGCACAATTTTGCTTTCAAAATATTTGCGAAGATAACAAGAATACCAATGTATAATATTGTAAGATATCAAAGACTGCACGTAACAGTCTTACCACACCTCCCGGGAAAAAAAAAATGGAACATTTTTTTTTCTTTTTGAAATACATCTCGGAGCAACGTACAATAGGCTCACAACGCATGAATAATGCGCAGATGAAAAATATCAGGAATACCTATAACGCCTAATATGAGGCTAAGTCGACTTATGGAGCGACTGGTGAGAATGTGTCTCATAAACTGAGAGAAATTATTTCTCTACAAGTATATTTTTCCAGGAAGGTGTCATCAAAGTATAATACAATTCTGGCAATTACACAATGCCTAAAAAATTCATATCATCACTACGTATTAGATATCTTAAATTTATGATTTATGAAGAAAAAATCATCAAAGCACAGCGGTGAATAAACATACATGAACCGCTATGTAGTGATACAATCATTATATTATTAAATTACAAATGTGTATCTATCATGATATAGAAAAGGAACTACTATAGAACTAGACATATCAAGAAGTCTAAGCCCTAATAGTTATGTGGAATCATGTGGGCATCTTGACAGAATGTCTGCCATCACATTATCTGATCCACGAATAGCTCGCACAGAGAAATGAAAAGGTTGAAGAGCAATTGCATATCGAGTAGACCTCGAGCTCTTCAAATTCTTACTCTGTATAGCAGTAAGAGCTTTTTGGTCTGTTTCTACAATGAAATGTGCGCCTAGAAGGAATCTCTGTAGTTTGAGGATCGACCAAACCATAGCTAATAGCTCACGGTCTAAAACCGAATAATTCCTTTCTGCCGCATTAAGTTTTCTGGAAATATACATTACAGGATGCAGAGTTCCAGAGTACTCTTGCATTAGTGCCGCTCCAATCCCAGTGGATGAAGCGTCACTACGAAGAACGAATGTCTTATCTTTAGTGGGTAGCACTAAAATAGGTGGTGTTGAAAACAGTGTTTTAATCTTATCCAGAGAGCATTGGCATTCCTGAGACCAGTGGACCACATTAGGCGAACCTTTCTTTAGAAGTGTTGAGAGAGGTGCCATGATAGAGGATAGATTCTGAATGAATCTGCCATAAAATTGAATAAGACCTAACAGACTTCTCACCTGTTTTTTAGTCTTAGGGATTGAGATGTTAAGTATCTTACTAGTATTATGGTCCTCTGTCTTTAGGAAACCATGACCAACTCGGTGGCCTAGGAAAGAAATTTCGCTAAAACCAATATAGGCTTTAGAGGGTTTCGCTGTCAGGTTGTGCTCACGCAAAGTAGACAGCAATTCATCTAACCCTGAATAGTGATCTTCCCAAGTATCGCTGAAAAGACAGATGTCGTCTAGATATGCAATGACATCTGACCGATAAGATAGGATTCGGCGCATCATGCGTACGAACGTAGCTGGTGCGTTCATAAGACCGAAAGGCATAAAATTCCATTGGAACAAACCTCTAGGTGTTGAAAAAGCCGTGAGAGGTTTGGCGCGTTCAGATAAAGGAACTTGCCAATATCCTTTAGACAAATCAAGTTTAGTGAAAAAATGAGATTTGGAGAGTCGAGTAAGTAGCTCTTCCAGTAAAGGCATAGGTTCGGCATCGAACTTCGTTACTTGATTCAATTTTCGATAGTCAACGCAAAGACGTATGTTATTGTCTTTTTTACGCACAATAACCATCGGCGAAGAATATGCAGAGGTGGATGGTTCGATTATTTTCAAATCTATCATCTCATCCAACTCTTTCTCGACCTGTGCTTGAAAATGTATAGGTATAGGATAAGGTCTAACCCTAATAGGAGTATGGTCAGTTAGAACAATGTCATGTTGAATGACATTCGTTTGTCCAGGGATGTCAGTGAGTACATCCTGAAATGTTTGCAACATAGTTGAAACTTGTCGCTGTTCTCCTAGAGACAAATCAGGAGAGACAGTAACGTTCTTCCATGATTCACTGGAATGAAGTGGGATCATTGGAAGAGGAAGATTTACATCTGAAAAACTTGTTTCCTCATCCTGTATCACGGACAGTGATGAGTAATGACCATGTGGTACTGGAGAATTGTCCGTTGCTTGGAAAATGGGTTGCAAATAATCCGGACGTTCATGGAATTCAGTAAGCATATTGATGTGGAAGGTTTTATGCTTCCCATCAATATCGACAATATAGTCGACATCGGAAATTTTCGATATTATATCGTACGGACCTTTCCAAGAAATAAGTAATCTGTTTTCCCTACAAGGTAGTAATACAAATGCTTTGTCACCAGGACAAAGTTGTCGTAAGCATCTCTTCTTATTGGCAAATTGCCTTGCCTTCTGTTTCGCAAATTCAGAAGAAGAAGTTGCTAATTTGCATGCTTCGATAATCTTTTGTCTCAACGCGATGACATATTCGTAGGATGACTTTGTGTCATCGTCAATATTGTCAGATGTTATGAGATCGTGAAGCAACGACATAGGGCCACGCGGACGCGCGCCAAAGACGAGTTCAAAGGGAGAAAATCCCGTATGTTCATTGGGTACCTCTCTGTAAGCGAAGAGGGCCGCAGGTAAAACTCTGTCCCAGTCTTGAGGATGATCCTCAGTTATCTTCCCCAGTAAGTTTTTAAGTGTTCTATTAAGGCGTTCGACCATACCATTAGACATTGGATGGTAGATACTACTTAAAGATCTATCTATCTGCAGAGTAGACATTACTTGAGACATGGTATCTGATATCAGTTGGGTGCCATGGTCTGACAATATCTCTCCGGGGAACCCCAGACGAGAAAATATAAGCCAAAGAGCATCTGCAATATCAGCAGTAGTAATGCTCTTCAGAGGAATAGCCTCTGGCCAACGTGTGCACATATCAACACACGTCAAGATAAACTGATGTCCTCTGGCAGACTTGATCTTAAATGGACCAATAATGTCTATAGCCATTTTTTGGAACGGCCGAATAGGAATGTCCGCCGCCTGAATGGGTGCAGCATGCCGTGGACCTTTGGATTTAACTTCCTGACATACTTTACAAGATCGACAATAAATCCGTATGTCCTTGTTTACCAATGGCCAAAAGAAAGCCGCAAGGACTCTTGACTTAGTACGGGAAAAACCCATGTGTCCAGCACACTGAGAGTCGTGAGCGTGCTGCAAAATTTTAACTCTCAAATTCTTGGGAACCAGGATTTGAGAATGACTTGACGTAATGGAGTCTTGAACCATACGTACAAGTACGCCATTCTTCTTTGTAATCCACGATTTACGACTTGTGTCTTTATTCGGATCACCTTTAGTTGCAAGAATGAAGAATTTCTTCAAAGTGGGATCATCTTCTTGCTGTTTTATAAACGAGTCACGAGAAATTACCAAGGGATTATCTTGGTTATGCACTTCATTATCTTCAGTAGATGAAGTTTGAGGCATATTAAGAGCCTGAGCTCTAGTGACTACAGCGTTAGCAATCTGCATGTTTTGCCTTTCCCACGTGGAAATTTGTTGCGGAGTGCATTCCTTGACTCCATGAATGCGACCGATGATGAGGTCAGCGATCGGATTCGGAAGAAGACATGCGTGTACATCTCCTGTAAAGAAAGGAGTAGCAATCCTAATGATAGCAGTAGAGTATTTCTCTAATGTGCCGCCAAATGTTACACATTTGACTACTTGTCCAGTGGCACGGGTAGGATCTACGAGTGACTGCCTAACACCAATTGTGGTGCATCCAGAATCAAATAGCACAGAGACTGGATTGTTATTCACTAAACCCTTATGTAAGACAAGAGAACCTCTTCCATCATGCGCGACTGATGCTGGAAGAGCAGGAAGAGGATGGCCACAGCTTAAAGTAGACACTGTGGTTGGCTCAAATAACGTTTTGCATTGGGGGCACTGAGATGCTCTCCCAAAATCAAAAGCGGCACATGCCATATTACTAGCATCATTATTATCTTTACTCTGTTTATAGGCTTCATGGGACTCTTGTTGTGCAGAGTTTGCCTGAAAATGTGGTTTATGTCTTTTGTATTGAGATCTACCTCGGTTATTATCACCTCTGTAGTTATTGTTACCTCTATTGTAACCCCTATTTGGGTTTGAGTCATAGTTCCCTTGGTTACCATTATCATATTCATTATAATGAGTATCTCTGTAATTATGATCTTGCTGACTCCAAGACGGATAACCCTGATAGTTTCTATAATTACTTCCTCTACGGAAATTCCTATAATTATGACCACCCCTGTGTCGAGAGCTATCAGGTCGTCTCCAGTTCTTTGAAGAAGAACCCTGAAATGATTGGTTACCTTGGTTTTGATAACTATTATGGTTACCTTTTTTATCAAATCTGTTTTGAGGTCCCTGAAATCTGTGTGAATAATTGGGATTGTATGGTGTTGCTGAAGCAACTGGCATACTCTCCTTAATCTTAGTGTTGCCAAAAGTCACGTCGGGGTGTGCAGTGACATATTGGGAACAATATTCTTCCATTTCTTTTAGAGATTTGGGTTTACGCTCATGTATAAATTCAAGGAAAGGTTTGTTCACACATGACATAATCTTATCTCTCTGAGCAACAAATCCATAAGTCCTTCATACGTTTTTTCTGTTTTGGAAAGCTCAATCCAACGATCAACTGTGAGACGTGCCTTTGCAGTGAATTCTGAGAATTCTACACCCGTCTCAGGTACCATCGTCTTAAATAAAAGGCGATAGCCTTCCTCACTTAGCTGATATTTTTTTATCAAAGCCGCCCTAATGACATCATAATTATCCTTATCTGCTTCTCCTACAAGGCATAATCTAGTCAAAGATTCACCTTTCAAGTTTTCTGATAACTGATTAGCGTATTGTGATTTATCCACATTATGTGTACGACAAGAACGTTCAAATCTATCCAGCCAGAATGTAATATCGTCACTGGACTGATTGAACGGTGGAACCTTAACCTTGTAAGTAGAAGGTTTACCATTACCACTAGATGCCTGATTAACATTACTCATACTTGTCAATCTCAATTTCTCCAACTCAAATTCATGTTCTCTTATTGCTTTTTTCTCTTCAGCATCTAATCTTTTTTGTTCAGCCTCCCTGTCTAATCTTTTTTGTTCAGCTGCAGCTTCTCTTTCCAATTTTTTTTGTTCAGCTTCACTGTCTAATCTTTTTTGTTCAGCCGCAGCTTCTCTTTCCAATTTTTTTTGTTCAGCTTCACTGTCTAATCTTTTTTGTTCAGCCGCAGCTTCTCTTTCCAATTTTTTTTGTTCAGCTTCAAATCTCCTTTCCTCTACCTGCATCTGCAATTTCTTTTGTTCAGCAGCAGCCTCAGCTTCTCTTTCTAATCTTTTCTCTTCCGCTATAGCTTTTCTTTCTTCTGCAGCTAATCTTTTCTCTTCTGCTGCTAATGCTTTGTCATATTGAGCAACTACCCATTGTTCTAATTGTTGACCAGTCTTATCAAGGGCTTTCCCTTGTGTAATGAAGTAATCTAAAGTAGACATGATGTCTAACAATAATACTAATCACCTGAATCAATAATAATACCACAAGTTCTCAATGACTTGATTTATCAGTATACTAACCCAATATCTGTGGGTCACAAGCCTTTAATAAGGTCTTGTATAATAGTAATAATAATCAGGTACTGGTTTATACCATAATCCAAGTGCAGTGCACAGGCAATTGTGTCTTATGAAATATACCCATATAAAACATATGTCAACCAACAGAATACATAAAGTACAAATAGGACTGACAATACAAGAACGTTTGCAGAAATCAAAATAAATCAAATAGGGAAATCAATGAAAATAATCACTGAATCTGCAAAGCATAACAACACAAATGACGTCACAATATATGAATATAAATTATGAATAGAACTGAAAGATAGAAAAGGTTAGACCAACAAATTACAAACAAATCAAAACAAAACTAAAGAACAAAGAAATATTACAAAAATAACAATAATTACAGACTTCACAGCTAACACAAAAGCAACAGTTGTCGCAGCAAATTTTCAATCAAGAAAATTGCACCTATAGAAAACGCCCACAACGGACCCTCTATGACGTGGGATATTCTGTTGTGAGGACGCCGCCCAACCTTAAACACAACCCGCTGACATAGAAACTAACATACTATACAAACACATAACATGTAAACATAAATATATATATAAATTATGTGTATGATAGTATGTGTTGCAAAATAGGCTCAGTCTTACAGTAATGGCAAAGTTATTTTTCATGAAAACAAACAAACTGCCACTTTATTCAATTAAACATTCTGGCCTTAAATATTAAAGTTCATATATGGCAAACAAGAAGATCCATCGATGAAAATAGGACTTCTTAGTTCACAAATACTGTCTTCCTGTTAACACTGACAAGAATTGATCCAACTGTTCTGTGAAACTCTATAATGTCTAATGTAAAAAATGTCAACAACGCTGACCTACATACTGCATTCACTTGACAGGTCACGTGACGAAGTGTTGACAAAGAGCAAACCAATACTGCAAGTGTGTCGTATCAGCCACAGGAAACGGTCTGGTATCGGTAATCTGTTGACTCTGAATTTCTGCGAGGTCAAACCCAGAAAGCTGGTCCACCAGTTGATAAAGTTGTTAATATATATTGATAAAGTACTGCTGGAAGACAGGCGTCAGCCACCATCATCAGTTGACAAGATCTCTATGGTGTTGCCTGCCCCACTGTAGTGTATGGAATGTCAACTTGACCTACGCAGTGGTGTGTAGACATGGATGGAGTGTATAATGTGCGAATGATGATAAGGGTTCGTGTTGTTGACAAATGTTCTCTTCTCACACTCATGTATGACCGGAAGTCATCGACACCAACGACTGTGTACCTTTTCTAAAGTTTAATTGGACGTACACACTCGACAGCACAGATAGTGACAAATCACAGGTTGCCATAATACATCATAGTACAGTGGACAAATGGTCTTGCAATGTTACATGGGCACTCATGTAGAATAATTGTATAATGGACTGTCAGTAGCCAAGCACTCAGTATCGCCCATACATATATCATCTGACTTCACTGACTGAGCACGTCAGCTTGTAAACAATATTTCAGATGGCTTCTAAACCTAATCTCGTCTAGCGACGATTCTTCAACATAATGTTCAGCACATATTTTTCCATATAATAATATTGAACCGCTAGCAATGGGTTCTCATGTGTAGCAGTGATCTCTGGACTGATCAAGCGATAATACGGGCATCCCTTTTCTCTTCTTGAAAGTCCTACATGTTTTGGTTCCAAGATGGCTCCACTCGTGAGCGGTCACTCACGTTTGAATACAGATAATGAATCTGTTCTAAAGTTAGTCATTCATAAAACATTTCGTTGCTCTGTAGATTTGATCATGAACAATTGACTGCAATCTACAGGATATAGTGCTGCTAGGAATCGAAGTCGTTTTTCATCGAGTCAAATATATTCTCTTAAACATTCAAATCGTAATTATCGAAAATGGTGGCTTCGATCGAGAGTTCATAAGAGTATCTTTTATTACCTTGGACGATAGGTCTAGACGACTATCACTTTCCCCAAAACCACTGAGATCACTTTTTCAAGGCATCAAGCCGACATAGCAAAAAACACACACACAGTCCCTATCGGGACGAAGCCAAATCACCACCACTCCCTAGCGACACATCCGCTGAATAGCCTTCGACCTCTCTAGAGACAACAGAACATATAGTTCGACTTAGATATGTAAAGATATACAGATATAAGACAGACTCGTCCTACTCAGACAAACAATACACATAAATTCAGGCCATAGATATTCTGAAGCAAGAACAATCTATTATTACCCAAACAACGAATAAATCGCAGAAAAATGGATTTATCCGCGGAGTTTGATCGAAAGAGCCGACATAACTTTCAAGGGAAGTAACACAATAATGACTTTCCCTTAAGCACTAAAAAATTACCTATGTATAATATTGTAAGATATCAAAGTCATTCACAACACTCACACAGACATACCAGAGCCAAAACCAATACCCCTGCGCACTCAAAAATCAAAAATCCGCACCTCGCTCTTCCTCTATAAACCTCATATTAAGCGACTTTATCGATTTTTTTAATTTTCCTCTTTATCTCAAGAGTGCAGGATTTTATCGATTTTTATGTCTGTTGTGTATATGAATATATATATTGTATGAAGAAACAACACAATACCAGCACAATACAACAATTAAAATACCTACACACAACACACCAGACAAACCAAAAGCAATACCACCCACACACACACGCGCACGCACGCGGGCACACACCCAACACCGCAATTCTCTGTTCTATTTTTACATAAAAAGACACGACGACGACAACGTGACGACATCTCCCCTCAATATCTAAAACAATAGCTCTCTTCCATTATGACCCCTTTGTTACTGTTGTTTGAAAATAAAAAATTGTAAACGCCTCCCTCTTTCCGGCTAACATACTCGTCTTCCAATATGTGATCCTGTTCATATAATGTTTAATACTTTGTTTACCAATAAAACAATTGTACACACCTCCCTCTTCCATCTAACATAACCGGGTTCCAATATGTGACCCTGTTCATATGTTTTTGTTACTGTTATTTGAAAATAAAAATATATTTATTACAATTAAAACCTTTGTTATCTATCTTGTCTACCTGTTTGTAAAATATCGTATAACTGTTGTAATATATATATATTGTATGAATATTGTTCGTAAAATATAAATTTTATAAACAACACACCAACACACAACCTACACACCCGCCATTATCGAATTAATATATTGCTATATAAAAGTCACGCTCCCCCAGACTATATAAAAGTCACGCTCCGCCAGAATACGACCCGTTTTGCGCCTACTATACTACTCACATGGACTTGCTTATTTGACTTCACGTAACGACATTTTAACAGTTGCTTAACTCATTGCATGGAGCCAGCAGTGTGTCTAGTATCAGTAGAAACTGTCAAGACATTTTGGACACAGGAACCATATAATAAAATCCAGTTAGCTGTCAATACTGACTTTTCCATGACGTCCAGTGTGTCATTATTATTCCATTTTGCATCTGTAGAACACTATAAATAGATAAACCACTTCTTTCAGAACATGAAAGTCAGAGTGGAGATAGAAAGGTAAGTAATCCTGGAATAAAACTAGAACAAAGAGTGACACAAGGGATTGTGATATCACCGACGTTGTTCCTGATTTATAACAAGAAGATAATGCACAAACCATTCAAGAAACTTCGTAGGTCGCTACATGCTGACGATCTAGCCCTCTGGGTTGCAGAACAAAGTGTTGAAACAACAAACAATAGGACACAGAATGTTTTACGAAAAAAAACAAAAAACACCCAGGAAAATAAATAAAGTAAACAAACATACACAATTTCCACATTCTCAGACAAGGAGCTGAAAAGTTATTATTAAACTAAAAGGTGTTAGAAGAAAAGAATCCCACATTCTAGAATTACATTGGATAGCAGACTAATGTGAAAAAATACAGCTTATAAATAAAGTTGGACGGCGCATAGCCCTAATGACAAAGATAGCAGAAACTGCTTTGGCTGCAGATCACGAAAATACTGAAGCTGCTCTATGAAGAATATGTTAGATTGGCACTGGAATATATAATCCCTGCCTGGTCAACTCCTTAAAAAAAAAAAAAAAAAAAAAAAAAAACATTTACATAATAGCTAGAATACACAATTAGGCCGAGAGAATCATCTCTTTAGCAATTAAATCAACTCCAGTAAACAATTATTCTGCCTCAGCTTTAACGTTTAGAATTTACCAGTGATATATATATATATATATATATATATATATATATATATTATATATATATATATATATATATATATATATATATATATATATATATATATATATATATATCCATTCTGCCACTCTGTACACCTTATGAATGCAATCCACAGCTTTCTGCTTTCTTTTAACATCCGTTTGGCCGTCAGTTTTTCATCATCTCTGAAATAGTGTAATCTCGTTCTTCTCTACTTTGACAGCCTGATGCTTATCGTTTAGGACTGTTATCTTTTTCTTTTCTGGTACGAGAAGGATAAGGTCTGTTGGGTTGTTTGTAATTCCGAAACTATGGTAGGACTCTTGTAGCCACTTCTGCAATACATTTGCTGTAGTTTTTTTTTTTTAATGTTTATTTTATTTGTGTGGGTTAATTTCATTGCACAAGTAATAACTCTATTTGCCTGGCTGTGTATTAAGTCTGTTCTGGAAGTTTGATTTGAAGCAGTTTCTAAAATCGTTTAGTCAATTATTAAATAAGGTATGGCAAAATCAGCTTTGGTATGTATAACTAGCCTAGTTTGTGGTTGCATTATGCTTATTTCAAACATTGATTTAAACTATTCTTAGATTAAACAAAGCATTAAAGAGAAGCAAAATGGTTGCATTACATTTACTATCATTATACTAACAATGATATATTAACTCTTTCAACCCCAAGACTCCTACAGTGCGCCACTATGCGGTACATTGTTACCTTATGGTTATTGTCAGAATTGATCGTGTTGGCGTTTTACATGAAATAAAACAAAACTAAATGTTGTATTCAAAACTCACATCATGTGCGCAGACTCTTCAGCCAATGTAGAAAAAAATATTATATTACGTTCTATTTTTTTAATAACCATGTCTACTGCTTCTTTTAAAAGCATCACACGCGAAGAACAAAAATAGGTATTCACTTTAGTGTCCGGGTAAAACCTAAAACTTGCATCAGACAGAAAAGGTTAAACGGAAAGAAAAGACAAATCAAATGGTTAATCCCACTCAACCCCCCCTCCCGCGTCCCTTTCATTAATTGTAAATGATGACACGGGGCACGAAGGCTTGGCGTCTGGTTTTAATTTGTTGAAGCTCTGTGCTCCGTAGACAGCTAAAGGGTTAATGAATGAATGTGCACAAACAGAAGAATGAGTTAGAAGACTGATCGACTGCCGTGTTTTGCTTTTGCGAAATGAAGTACAATCTTTCCACGAAAATTTCTAGTATATATGCTCTTTATGTATTAGAAAATTATCTCACAGTCCTCTTCTCTATAGTCTCGTATTATGTTACTACAACAAAATGTCATTATTTCTAAGTGTAGCCTGACATATTCCTTGGCTGTGTTGCAAAGTTTTCATGTTTTTTTGACAAATGTGTTGTAAATTATTGCACTGCTAGTAATTGTCGTATTTCCGCCAAAACAAAGTTTCTTCAGAGAGGTAAAAGCGGTAAACAGAAAGATTAACTTGTAAACATCACAACTGCTTAGGAAGATGTGTTTGGGGAAATATTTCCTCGTTAAAAGCCTCATCTGTAAGCACTGTTCGTGTTTTACATATTTTTAAAACTATTTTATCTTTTTTTTTCCTTTTTTTTTTTAAAGTCAGAAAGCAGAGAGCAGATGCATTAAGCTACACGTAAGAAAGACAGCAGAGAGCAGAGGCATTAAGCTACACGTAAGAAAAAGACAAAGTAAAAATAATAACATTGTACTGTTCGGGCACATACCTCATCTACGTTATTGACTAGTCAATGGGCCTTGACAGCATAGTTTGTCCTTTATTGATGTATACGATTTTGCTATTTATCGTAAAGACTTTCCCCAGACTAATTTTGATAAAGGGATCATTTGTACTCCTTTTTTTGACTGTTTTTTTTTAAGCAATACCCCGAGTTTACAATATCCATAACGTGGAACAAATAAAAAGATGCAGACAAATAACAGTGGAACAAATAAAAAGATGCAGACAAATAACAGTGGAACAAGAGGAGAGGAACAAAACCAAGATAGTAAACAAACCGATAGCATTGAAAGACAGTTTTTTTTCTAGAATCCCCAAGATAAAAGATACAGAGAAAGACAGAAATGAAGATAAGAACTGGGGACAGACTTAAAGATCGTAAATAATACATGGAACATAATACGGCAGATATAGGTCAGGAAAGCTTAATGTGTGCTCATTGCAGGACTGTGCTCCGCGGGGACCTATTGATAATAAATATGAATGAGATATCACACATTTTAACCCTGACAGGACGAGAGGCCAGTATTCAGGGCCGATTTCCCGATGCGCTCGTGATGGGAGGCAGTTTTTTGGGGCCAACATATTTGAACTAAGTTTATGTTTTGTTTTGTCCACATTTGATTAATCTTCTTTAAGTATAACATTACCATGTTTTTAAAGCACTTGAGAAGAACCGATCCTTATACTTTACAACTAAATGAAAGGTCAAAGCGACACAAAAATCTCTAGCATCAAACATGGGAAAATCCACCACTTACTTTAAGAGTTAAACAAGTACCCGTTTTCGCATTTTTTAAAAGTTGAACAAAGGAAGTGCTGTATATATTTAAAAACATATTTTTTACTATAAACTATTTGATTCATTTCCTCGAGGCACGCACATTTCAAAATTCATAAAATTTTCTCTAGTAACACAGGAGCGTAATTATTTGGTTTGCAAGTTTACATGCCCAGCCATTGATGTAGTCAATGTTTGTACACCGGTCTGTATCGTGTTTTATTGTACTTGATAGTGTAATTTTGAAGGCATGACCCCTTTCATGGTCACATGAGATATGGTCCTTCGCCAAAAGGCTTCGGCTCTATATTCTATAAGGCACATCTGGTATTTTCTTTCTCCAAGATGTACTTAACCTGGAAAAAGAAGGTACGTGTTTATAAACCTCCCTGTTTTCAGTTATCTGTGGAATGAAAACACCGTCCCTCAAATTTTACAAACCTGCCATTCTTCAGCAGTATATTGAGTTTTCAGTTAGTACTGTCAGCCATAAAACTATCTTTCAAGTAATTTCATGTGTTGTCTTGATGTGTTGATGACCTTGTCCCTCCACAGATCTTGATTTTTGAAGTATCTGTCAGTTGTTAACTCCCTTATGCCATAATGTCAAGATATCCATATCTTTTCTGTTTTTCTCTACTGCTTTTTCTTTATTCTTAACCAATTTATTGTTATATTTTTTTTAAGTATTTATGTTCTCATCCGATGGCTAATGAACGTTGATTGTCTACTTCTTATCTTTGTGAGTACATTTCTTTGTTCATCACTTTTCTCAAGCATTATCCTGTGTCTATCTTAGCTGTAAACGTCATTCTTCCCATTCTTCTGAAAAATCGCATCGCTGTACACTTATGCATGACCTATCAGCCCATTAAGGAGCACAGACATTCAGCAAATTTATGCCAAACTTTCCTTACCTGTACCATTCCATCAAGGTTTTTCTATGTATTTTTTATTACTTTTATATGTAAGTCTCACGTTCCCTTTAAAAATTACTTTCTTGTCTCCTCTACAAGTACTGCCTTGTCATGCTATGAACTAGTTTTCTCAATGTGTGTCCAGCGACTTGTCCTCACCTCTTGGTTCACTAGTATTTATCTCGTTATTTCCACTAGTTCCATAGTGTTGATTTTATCACACCATTTCAGTCCTTTAATAATAAATCCTGAGCCTATTAAAATAAGGAACTAAAAGCTGGAAAAGATACATGTACGTATCTAGGAAGCATAGTAACACCAGACAGCGGAACAAGCAAAGACATCAGTAACAGAATGCAAATCTAAACAACATTTGGAGATCTTCTCAGTGCACACAAACGCCAAATTAAAATTACAAGACAGTTTTGTACTTTCTGTACATTTGTACGGTGCGGAATGCTGGAGAGTAACAGAAAAGGAAATGTCAAAATAATCCTCTTTCTACACAAAATTCTTCGACTTTTTTGGCAGAATACCATCTCCAACCAGGAATAGCTTACTCGGTGCAGTCTTTTTATCAAAAACGATATGTAAACCATCAATGCGGACAGACGCTGGAACTGGGTTAGTCATGTCCTCAGAAGAAACCCTGACACCATCACAAGAACTGCTAGGTTATGACCCCAGAAAGGCGGCGAAAGAGAGGCATAACAAGGATAACCTGGGGGAGAACTGAAGGAGCTAAGATGCAAAGCATGAACTAGAGTTTGGGCACTGCACGAAGGATGACCACCGACCGAGGAAAGTGGGTGCAGTTTTTTGCTGCCCCACAAGACCCCACTAGGTGTGAAGGCCACTGACTGCTTTGTCAGTCAGGGATTCAGGATCCAAGAAGATGAAGATTTCACTCCTTCTATTCTAGTAAGTGCCCATTTACGCAAAGTCTGCAACTTTCTGGTTGTGGTATTTGTTTCAGAGCTATACAATATTACTGTCTTGGCATATCAGATGAAGATTCTTATTTGTATATTAAACTTGATTTTGTTTTAAAAGGTCCACATGTATTCCAGTTCAGTGAAAGCTCCTTTTGCCTCTTGTAATTTTATTTGATGTCATCATATATTCCTCTAATTTTGTCTGGTATTGCTATCAAGATAAACGTATGAGCCTACATTTTGTATAAAATTTTTTCCTAATGCAGCATGATCATCATTTGCTGCATTTATTCTCATAAAATGCCACATTTATTCTTGCACTGGTGTTCTCTGCAGCATATTGTTTTACAGAATGAGATTGCTAGCACGCGTGCAACGCAATTTGTTCCTTTAACGGCGCGCTTGTTACAGCAGCGGTACAGTTCTTTGCTGCCAAGTACTAAAAGTTTGTAATCCATAAGAAATCATTTAAATATAGTCATTTCTACACAATAACCGTACAAGCCATCAACAGCACGAACAAAGTATACAAGCCATACCATCTCTATCATCAGCAAGAACAACAACAGTAATACTACATGTACCTGTCTTGTCGGCCACCTGGGCCTCCCGCCACTTGTCCTGATTTAGGCTGTCAATCAAACCTTCCATTTCTGTGGATACGAATGAAATTAAATGGGCATTTAATAAGGTAATAAAAGTGGTAATTGCTGAGGTTATTACTAATTAAGTCGTTACTAAATTTTTTATTTAGATTCTGATATACGCTCTACATAAAATGAAGCTTTATTAAGATCTTTTCAAACGGCATTACTAAAATTGTTTTATGTTCATTGATACGAAACTCTATACACAGCGATACAACAGGAGGCAATCTGATCATCAGATGGGGTCCCTCGTAGCTCAAGTGTTTCGGCTCCTTAATCTCCTTTACACTCTAAGGGGGACGGGCCCACTCAGTTCATGACTCCCAAGTGTCAGCCTCCTGTTGTCTAGTGCAGAGATTTGAACCCCCTCCACCATGGTTCCAGCTTTCAAATTCACTCCTCTTTTCTCCCAGCTGGAGGCAATTGTGAAAGTAACCCCTATGTTGAAAAAAAACTACTGTCCCGAGTTCCATAGCCCGTTGCGGTTGTTCCACAGCCAGCACGATGCATTTCCGCTGTTTCGCTGAGCCTCTTAAGTGCCCTTGTTCTTGACTGTCCCCTCAACCCCATCAGTTTCGGTACATCATATACATTCAGTACTATGAGACCTCTTGCACCCACCTCAACAGCCATAACCCTTGCAGTGAAGCCATCGCGTCTCAATTCCGCGGCCAGATCATTATACTTGGCCACTTTGAACGAGTTTTGCTCGTCCAATCTCGATTCAAATGGCATGGTCAGCTCAATCATTATAATCTGGTGAGATGATGAGGAATGCAGCACTATATCTGGCGGTCTTCGAAATCTTCTGATACTCTCTAGATATGTCCCTAGCCCCATTATCATCACTTAGTTCCTCGCCGACGCTGTTGGCAGTACAGTGATATATCTCAGCTTCTGACGTTCTTTGGTGTCTTCAGACAGTTTGCAATTTCAGTTTTGTCCCTTTCCACGTGATCAGCTTATCGGGTCATTTCTCGCTCTGTATTCGTGTTCTTCTAAGTTAAATTTACTGTTGCTGCTACGTTTTTAGATGTTTCTTTTGCGCTTTATCTTGCTGATTATTTTAATCTTGGTTTCTTGTGTCTGCGCGATTGCTCTCTTCTTAAGACCTCATCTATTTTGCGTCTAATTTCATTTCCATTTGTTTGTAGTGAAATGTTGAAAGCTGTTCGATACCTTTGTCTGACTGATGGTAGTATCGCTGGGCAATAGTGATATTTGGTACAACATTGAACTAACCCAAACACCTTATTCAATGTGGCCTTAGTCATTTTTTGCGTACTTGGATGTAAAACTTTTCTACTACCTGACTAATAATAATGGATTTAAAGGAGTGCATCCATAATATTTACACTGATGTATCAATGTCCATAATATTTACACTGATGTATCAATGTCCATAATATTTACACTGACGTATCAATGTCCATAATATTTACACTGATGTATCAATGTCCATAATATTTACACTGATGTATCAATGTCCATAATATTTACACTGACGTATCAATGTCCATAATATTTACACTGACGTATCAATGTCCATAATATTTACACTGATGTATCAATGTCCATAATATTTACACTGATGTATCAATGTCCATAATATTTACACTGATGTATCAATGTCCATAATATTTACACTGATGTATCAATGTCCATAATATTTACACCGATGTATCAATGTCCATAATATTTAATACTCACTAAATACAGCTGAAAATTAAAGAGAGAAAGTAACAATGGATACGATATACTGTTACTGTGATGGGGCCGAAAAGGAGACGCCCGCCCCCTACCTGTTTCTAGGCAGATTATTTTCGATGTGCGCGAAGCATTCTGGGTTGTGAAAAGTCTGAAGTAGAAGATATGTAATGAGGTCATAATAATGCCTTAAAAATATAGTTGTGGTGTTTCTCATTCAGTATTATATTATGATTTTAACTATTCTGTGCTTTGTTTGCTTCTTCAGATTAGCATCGGGCACTGTTGGGTGTTTTGTTTTGTTCTGTTTTGTTTTGTTATGTTTGCTAGTTTATTTGTTTAATGTTTGCTTTGTCACTGAATGGGTTGTAAAAATAAATATAGCCCCTGCCTCTAGAATCAAGAGTTTTATTGTTGTTCGGGTCGGTGCGAGTGTGACAAGAGAGTGATCACACTTCACAATATAATCATCATCATCATCTCGCCCACCCTACTACAATTGGCGTCGTCGACAGGATCAGGCAGACAGTGACACCGAGCAAACAGCAAACGAACAAATAGTGTAAACACCCAGCAGTGCGGTCCGGCAGCAAGATGGCCGCGAGGAGCACACGTGCTACGAGCAAAGGGGAGCATGAGGATGTAGATCCAACACAAGTGGTCGGTGCATCAGTGGTGCAAACTGAGGGATCAGTAGCAGGTCCACTGCCCCAGGCAGGACACGGACAGTACATGTTGGTGTCAACCCACAAGAAAGTGAGAACTTTTGGAGAACGCACAGGGCCAAACGCGGAGGACTATGCAAGGGAGGTTAGAGCTGCGTGGAGGTCCGGCTACATGAGTAAGGAGGATCAAACCGATGTGATACTCGACAGTGTGACCCCAGTTGTCCGCAGGGAGCTGCGGATACAAGTAAGAGACAATGACCCGGAGGCAATGCTTCAGGCCATACTCAGGGTGTATGGAGAATCGAGGAGCACCCAATAACTAATGGCGCTATTTTATTCAGCGTACCAAGGGCCACGGGAATCGGTGCGTGAGTTTGCCTATAGGCTGCATGAGATATTTGAGCAGGCAGCAGGGGCGCAGGAGAAAGCCAGTGGTGTCAAGCTTGACGAAACAGTGCTAAGGGACCAGTTTGTTGCCAGTCTGAGGGACGACTTGACGCGGAGAATGATGGAGGACAGGGTCCGGCACGACCCTGCAGTATCATTTGTGTCCATAAGAGATGATGCTCTGAGATGGACTGGGAGTGGTCAAACAGCAAGAGCTGGGATAGCCACAGTCACCGCATCCGACGAAGAAATGGCACCCAGGTCACATGAAGGAAATGCCGAAGTGGAGCAACTCAGTGCAGAGGTCGCACAGCTGAAGCGCCAGATGGCTGAAATGCAAGATAGGCATAGAAGGCCGGCGAGGGCCATCCGATGCTTTCGGTGCAAAAATTTAGGGCACGTCCAGAGGGAATGCCCACAACAAGCACTAAACTAGACCCCTCTGTGGCTGGGAGTCAGGCTGTGGAAGGGGAGCTTTGTGACTCAAATAGAAAGAGTACAGGTAGAGGGAGCAGACAATTACAGGTTGGCATGAGGAAGAATGTAAATGGAAGGAAAGGGCCTGTTTCTCCAAATAATAGGGAGACTGAGATGTTGGTGCGGCAAGTGGGGGTCATTAACAGGAGGACCATCTCTAGACGCCATGGGGACAGCCGCAGGTACAGAAGTAGAAAGAAACGTCATTTATGGAATGGCAGCCAGAGAATCAGGTGCTATACCTGCGCTGATTTTGGGAATCATATAGCTGCCAGGTGTCCATGTGGTCCTCTACCTAGAAGATGTTTCCAATGCAAGTCAGCACAACATTTAGTGGCGAGCTGTCCGTTTGGTAACTCTGCGGCTAGGGCATCACACAAAGTGGAGCGCAGGCAGAAGGACCGCCACTCAGAAGGAAGGTTAGAGATTCAACCATCACAGGAAATGTCGACCAGCAGCGGACCAAATCCCCAGGAGCTTGAAGAAAGACACGTGAAGGGAGAGCACCAAGAAAACCGGATCAAGATGGTAGGAGGTCGGCCTGAAGGAGTAGTGCTGATGGAAGGGAAAGAGGTAAATTGTGTGTTTGACACAGGTTCACAGGTGTCTACCATCACAGAGCAATGTTTCAGGGAGATGTTTGGAGGGCTCCCCTTGGATGAGGGTAGATGGGTGCGCCTGACAGCAGCAAATGGTGCCACCATTCCATATATTGGTCACTTAGTGGTGGACATACAAGTTGGGTGCACAGTAGTGAAAAACTGTGGGGTTTATGTTGTCAAGGAAGTACAAGGACCTAGAAACCAGAAGAAAACACCAGGGATTATAGGTACTAATGTCCTTGTGGAAATCCCAAACATACAGAACATACTAAAATGGGACCCTCCAAGGGATCAGGAGATGACGCAGAAATCAGACTCTATAAAAGTATGGGTAGCTGGGAGAAAGCAAACCCACATACCTGCTCGATCGATCAGGGCCATAACAGTCAAATGCAGGGGAGGAGGCCAGTCAGAAAGTACTTTTCTCTTTGAGCCAAACAGAGACTTAGAACACAGAGGGCTGATTATGAGTCATACATTGACTGTTCTTAGAAGTGGGTCCTGTGATATTCAGGCCATAAATTTGGGAGATGAGGACTTGTTTTTAGCTCCCGGGACACAAGTAGGAATACTGACAGAAGCTGGGGTGGACTATAGCACATATTTCAGAGTTGTAGGAGCTCAAGAGGTAGAAATGTCAGCAAGTCCACCATACACGAATCCAGAGCAAGAGATGTGCCAAATTGACCTGACCGGGTTTGAGAGCAGTGAGACTGAGGAGCAGGAAGTAAGAGCATTGTTGAGACGCTATGCCGATCTTTTTGCCACAGATGAGACAGATGTAGGGTACACGGACAGGGTAAAGCACACCATCCCATTAACAGATGACACCCCAGTTAAGCAGCCTTACAGGAGAATACCTCCTGCTTTCTATAAAGAGGTACAGGATCACCTACAAGGATTGCTTGACAAACAAATAATCAAGGAGAGTTGCAGTCCTTGGGCCTCCCCAATAGTTTTGGTCCGGAAGAAAGATGGTCGGCTTAGACTCTGCGTAGACTTCAGGGCACTCAACAGCAAGACGAAGAGGGATGCATACCCTCTACCCCGAGTAGATGAGTACCTGGATGCGTTAGGAGGAGCAAAGATATTCTCATCGCTTGATCTGGCAAGTGGTTACTATCAAGTAGCAATGGATGAGAAAGACCAAGAGAAAACCGCCTTCACTACCCCTTTTGGACTTTATGAATACACCAGGATGCCTATGGGCTTAGCCAACTCGGCCAGCACCTTTCAACGATTAATGCCGAGCAGTATGCATGATTTAGTGTTCCAGCTGATACTAGTATACCTTGATGACATTTTGGTGTACTCTGCTGACTTCACTAATCATTTGAGCCGACTGGAGAAAGTATTCTCTAAGCTACGCCAGCTAGGGCTGAAGTTGAATGGAGGAAAGTGTAAGCTTTTTAGGACGACGATTGAATTCTTGGGGCATACTATATCAGCAGACGGAATAGGAGCTATGGAAGACAAGGTGAAGGCTGTTCAAGAGGCCCCTGTACCACGTTCCCAGACTGAGTTACGGTCATTCCTGGGATTGGCCAGTTACTACCGCAGATTTGTGCCGGGCTTTGCAAAGATAGCCAAACCGCTACATGATTTAGTAGCTGCGCTCAATCAAGGCATGCAGACTAAAAGACGAAGTAAGTCACCCATAGGAGAGTTGTGGACAGAAGAGTGTGCTGTAGCCTTTGAGACACTGAAAAAGGCACTAACCTCCACACCGATACTAGGGTTCCCTAACTTCTCGCTACCATTTATCCTGGAGGTAGATGCATCATTTGAAGGATTGGGAGCAATTCTCTCGCAAGTACAAGATGGAACAAAGAAAGTCTTGGCATATGCAAGTCGCACACTTCGACCCTCTGAAAGAAACTCAAAAAGCATTATGAGACTGGAACTGCTAGGTCTTAAGTGGGCCATGACTGAGAAGTTCAGAGGTTACCTGCTAGGATCACAAGTAGAGGTATTTACAGACAATAGGGGTCTGGCCTTCTGGGAGAAAGCTAAACTGGGAGCTATAGAGCAGAGATGGATGGCCCAGATGGCGATGTTTAACAACACAATCCGACATCGGGCAGCAAGAGCCAATGGAAATGCAGATTATTTGTCCCGTTTTCCTATTGAAACCGCAGGCGAGGAACTGGAGGATGACGCAGATGTTGCAATAAGTGGCATAACAGCTGAGGTTATCGGAAAGTTTACCCAGATACCATATGAGATAGGGTTGATGACAGCAACAAGCCAGAAAGATATCAGTGAAAGGGTACCTGCCGAATCAACCACAGCACCAGCAACCACTCAAGCATTTCCCACCTATTCGCGTGAGGAATTGATAAATCTCCATGGAGCGGATGATGTGGTAGCGATGGATAGGAAGATGGTAAAGGATGGCACCAGACCTGCAGGAAAAGATGCTCGAAAGATCCCCTTGGCTGCAAGAAAACTACTTAATCAGAGTAACCGGCTCGAAGTGACAGATGGGTTGTTATACCGGACAGTGAAGGGATCAGATGGATCCAGCATAAAACAACTGGTAATACCTGAGTCCATGAAACCACGGATACTAGACTCTGCTCACAGGGTGGGCCATCAGGGAAGAGAGCGCATGCTGCAGTTGCTGAGAAGTAGGTGCTTCTGGGTAGGCATCACAGCTGATGTTGACGTCTTTTGTCGCAGATGCAACCGATGTAACGTCGCCAAGGCACCTCAACTGAAGTTTCATGGGCCATCGGGAAACTTGATTGCCTCCAGACCGCTTGAGGTGGTAGCAATGGATTTCACACTGCTAGAGCGGGATTCCAAAGGGTTTGAGAATGTATTAGTGCTGACAGATGTGTTCAGCAAGTACACCATTGCTATACCAACAAGAGACCAAAAAGCAACAACAGTCACCAAGGCCCTGGTGGAAAAGTGGTTCCAGTATCTCGGAGCTCCTCAGAGGATACACTCTGATCAAGGCCGGAACTTCGAGTCAGCGGTAGTCGCAGAGCTGTGCAAGGTATATGGAGTCCACAAGAGCCGTACTACAGCTTACAATCCTAAGGGCAACGGGCAGTGCAAGCGCTTCAACAAGACGTTGCATGATCTGCTGAGACCCATGACAGCCGACCAGAAGCGAAGGTGGTCTGAGCATCTAGCGGAGGTGGTTATGGTCTACAACTCTACCCCCCACTCTTCGACAGGGTACTCACCATACTACCTCCTCTTCGGCAGAGAGCCGAGGCTTTCTCTAGACTTCATGATAGGCACGCGCCCAGATGAAGAGCCGGAGAACTGACGAGTGGCTGCAAGGTCACCTAGAGAGGTTGCACATAGCCCACCAAAAAGCTGCAGAAAGAATGCAGAAAATGGCCGCTGACAGGAGGGAGAGAAGTAATCAGCTTCCAGGCCCCACACCATTGCGAGTGGGTGAAAGTGTGCGGAAAAGAGTGCACTACACTGACAGGGCCAAAATACAAGACGTGTGGTCCAACGACGAATTCATTGTATCGTCAATACCAGAAGCAAGCGGTGGTCCTTATGTGATAAGGCCAGCAGGCAACGAAGATCTGAAGATGAGGGTTGCGGCGCACGAACTGAGACGAAGTGAGGACAAAGATGATTCTCCGAATCTGGTAGATGCTACACTAGGCCTACCTGAGGCACCAGCTTCGCCAGATGAGACAGATCCTGTGGAGGACGTGCATGGTCTAATGCCCGAACCAGGCTGGTATGCCCTGCAGCCAATAGAGGGTCCTGCCCGAGACGATCTGAGAGGTTACAACTGAAGCGCCAGAGTGAGTGATGTTGTCGGGACGACAACAAAATCAGGAGAGAGATATGTGATGGGGCCGAAAAGGAGACGCCCGCCCCCTACCTGTTTCTAGGCAGATTATTTTCGATGTGCGCGAAGCATTCTGGGTTGTGAAAAGTCTGAAGTAGAAGATATGTAATGAGGTCATACCCTACCACATTACTAAACAGAGAAAACATGTAACCAGACATGCCCTCCACGGTTACTGACAGGAGAAGGGCCGGAGTAGGGAACGAACGAACGAACGAACGAACGAACTTTATTTTCAAAGGGTTGAGAATTGGGCACGCAGGCCCGTCTGACATTCTGCCCTTCCTTTCTCTCACCTTTCATACTGAATTCATTTATTCTCATATGCATTTTACATATCAAATTCAAGGAATTCAACGTTGTAAAGTAAAATAATAATATAGCACACTCATATTAACATTAATTACTTATAAGCATGACATAACATATGTTGAAAAGTACAAACATTATCAGAGATAGATAGATAGATAGATAGATAGATAGATAGATAGATAGATAGATAGATAGATAGATAGATAGATAGATAGATAGATAGATAATTAGATAGATAGATAGATAGATAGATAGATAGATAGATAGATAGATAGATAGATAGATAGATAGATAGATAGATAGATAGATAGATAGATAGATAGATAGATAGATAGAACGAACGAACTTTATTTTCAAAGGGTTTAGAATTGGTCACGCAGGCCCGTCTAACATTCTGCCCTTCCTTTCTCTCTTCTTCCATAGTTAATCTATTTATTCTCACACGTATCCTAAATGTTACTTAAATAATAAAATAACAAGAAAGTACAATAAAATAAAATCCCAACATTGTAACAGTACAATAACAGTTACACAAATTTACAGATGCGTATCATAATTTATACTAAACAGGACAAAATTAACTTTAAAACCTACATATGATGTTATGTAATAATAATAATAATAATAATAGCCCCTTCAGTCATAACTGACTATGGGAATGCGCCCCTGAGGTGACAGCGTAATTATTTAAGAACATAACGAAATTAGGGTGGCATATAATCTGCACTCATGATGTATTTGAAAAGTCTGTGATTGAATGAATATGGACTAAGAGTATTTTTTAAGTCGTGTGGAAGAGTATTCCACAGATGAGCAGCAGAAAAAGCTAAACTTTTCTTGAATAAGTCGAGCCTAGGCTTGGGCATGTGTAATTTATTTAAGCGTTGACTGCGTCTTCCGCTGTATTTGAAAATAGGCCCCAGATACGTTGGAGCATTCTGTGACAAGATTTTGTGAATAAATTTGGCTTTGTTGAAGAGAAGGCGCTTTCTTAGTGGTAATATGTTAAGATATGTATATGCGTCTACACACTGTGTGAGGTTTTTGTCTGAAATTAGGCGCACTGCACGTTTTTGTAATGAAAAGAGTCTTTTAGTGTTGGACATGGTGCAGCCATCCCAAATTGTGGAACAATAGTCTAGATGTGTTTGTATCTGGGATGTATAGAACATTTTTCGTGTCTCCTCATCTAGGAAATGTTTGATTTTAGCTAACTGGTAAACTTTTTGTGCCGTTTGTTTGGTCAGTGCTTGTACATGCGAATTCCAACTTAAATGTTGGTCAATTATGAGTCCTAGTGTTTTATATTCATTTACATTTTCAATTAAAGAGGTTCCAATGTAGAGCTGAAGTGTTGTTTTCGGCGAGTTTTGTAATTTTTGTCTAGTTGATATTATCATACATTTTGTTTTAGTGATATTTATTTGCATGCAGTTTTCATTGCTCCACTTAATAAGATTGTCTGTGTCGCTTTGTAATAATATTTCTAGCGTGTTGCAACTTTTATCACTAGTATAAATGGTACAGTCATCGGCAAATAGGTCGCAGGATGAGTGCTCGATGTGTAGTGGAAGGTCATTTATGTAAATGGAAAAAAGTAGAGGGCCGAGAATAGAACCCTGAGGAACACCAGTGTCAATAATAGTTGGGCTTGACAAGGAGTTATTGTACCACACTACTTGCTGTCTGTCGGACAGGAATGATTTAAGTAATGTCACTAGTTTAAAGTTTCTAATTTTCTTATTAAAACAGCGTGATCTAACATATCAAATGCTTTCCTAAAGTCTACAAAGATTGCTCCACATATGTTATCGTTATTTATGTTTAGGTGCAAGTTGTCTATCATCTTAGTTAGAGCTGTGTGGCATGAATGCTTTTGTCGAAACCCTGACTGACTGTCAATTAGCAAGTCATTGCTAACTAGGTAATGTAGTGTTGCTTTATGTATGTGTTTTTCTAGTGGTTTAGAAAGCGATGATAAAAGAGAAATAGGTCTATAGTTACCAAGATTACTGTTATCTGACGAGCCAGGTTTGAAGAGAGGATATACTTTGGCAATCTTAAAGGCTGAAGGAAAATAACTTTTAGCAATACATTGATTATATATAAAAGTTAGTGAATCACTAATAGCTGGTGCGGCGTAACGCAGTATTCGATTACTAATTCCGTCAAGCCCTGATGAGCTATTATCCTTAAGGCCAATAAGATAGTTATACACTTCATTAACTGTCATAAAAGGAATGTCGGGTGGAACTGAGTTTGTACATTTGTTTTTACAGAATGCTGAAAGTTTGTCTAAGTCACTACAGGAAGGTGGTATTGTGGATTTCAGACCGTTTATTTCTGCTTGAAAGTGATTGCTGAAGTCGGTGCAAGTAAATGAAGTGTTGGAAGAGAATGAGTCTGGTGCATTACGTTTTTTCGCTAAGGTGTTAATTGCCTTCCATATTTCCTTACTATTTGATTTGTTCTGAACTATATTTCTAAAACGATTTTTCTTTTCTTTTCCGAATTAAATATTGAACTTTGTTCCTGTATACCCTGTATGTGTTGAGGTCCTTATTTTTGTGCGCTTGATCTCTCTGCCTCATAGCCTCCAACACTTCCTGCGTGATCCACGGAGATTTTAATTGTCGTTTGACGCGAATTTCCTTAGCTGGTACGTGCGTGTCAAAAACATTATAAAAAATTTTTGTCCAGTATTCAATAGCGTCATCCGGATCAGGAAGTTGGTAAACACGGGCGAGAGGTGCAGTTAGCAAGTCATTTAAAAATAATTCCTTACTGAAATGTTTGAAACTTCTAAATTTGATACTTACATGTTTATTTTTTGGAACTTTACATTTATTCTTTGACCATGTACAGCATACTGGATAGTGGTCACTCATTGCAATATTAGGGACAGAGCATTCTATGATGTTTTCTGGGCAAGTTACGTAGATGTGGTCGATTAGTGTGGTTGATGCTTGTGTTACTCTTGTAGGCTGGTTAACTATTTGTTTTAAGTTGTACGATAATATTATATTTTTCCATGTTAGATTTGAATTGTGTATATCGATGTTGAAATCACCAAGAAGAACAACCTCCTTGACTGTGGCAAATACATTGTCCATCATTATGGTGAAATCTTCGTACCATATAGGTCCTGCACTAGGATTTCGATAAAGATATCCCACCAGAAATGGGCCCTGATTCGGTAGCTTTATTTCCAACCATACACATTCTATCTCTGCTGTCTCTAAGTCGTTTCTGCGGCGAAAATTAAGGGAAGTGGAAATATAAACTGTTATACCTGTCTCTTGTTTTTTGCTTGCGTCTCGCCGAATAGTTTTAAAACCATTTAACGCAATGTCATCGTCTGTTATTCTGTCATTTAGGCGACTTTCTGAAAGTCCAAAAATGTGAAAATTATTACTTAGAATGTATGTAAGTTCGGGGAGTTTACCTAGAAGATGGTAAATATTCAGATGACCAAGTCGTAGACCATCCTTGTGAAGCCACGGTACATAATTACCAGCCATGCTTGTATAGTAAAAAGAAAGATATATTTTAAAAAAATATAAAAAAATATAATAAAAAAAATACAAGTTAAAAAACAGTTAGGCTATGCACACAAAAAGCGCAAAATATTTTTACGAATTAATACTTCACCAAGGAAGTGGAATTCAAGAAATGAGAAATTGCAGAAAATACAATATTAAAATAATTAATACAACTAATAAAAACAATTTCAACTGAGTATATGAAAATTGTCACAAAACAATCAGGCATACAACATATCACACCAGAACTGCTCAACACAACAAAGTGAAGTTAAACGAGAGATGGAAGAAATTAATAATAGTCACAAGTCAGACAAGTATACAACACTTCACACCTTAACACCGAAAATTCTAACAAATTGAAGCTACGCGTGATAATAAGAAATTTAAATTGTAACGAAATAAGTAATCAAAGAAAATTTTTTTAGAGGATATTAACCGATAAACTATTAAAAGTTCTGATTATTACCGTTGTATTAAAAAATCAACAAATGTTCAAATGGAGTGAAGGCTGTAGTAACAGAGATTTAGTGAAGCAAAGTGTTTGTTCGTCAATAACTGACGTCTCTGCCGGGCATATAATAGGGATGACTTTGGGCAGACATCATTAATGCTTGTCTAAGTGACGCAGGGCTGAATTGCATCAGATAGACAAGTTCAGGGTTCCACTGAGGACGATAATAAGAACTAGGGGAGGAAGCATGGTGATCTCTGATTTCTTCCGTCCTTGTTGTAGTGTTGGTAGGAGTATTCTGCGCCTGGGACATTGGAATACTGTTGGTAGAGGTACCTGAGTGGGGCTGCTTTGTGACTAATGGGGGAAACATGGTATCATAAGATTCGGCTTCCTGATTGAAAGTGGCGTTGTGATAGCTGGAAGGCTGCCTGCTTGCAATAGGTGTGCTTCTTTGAGGGGTAGGTGGGGTTTGTGATGTGTTGTAATTATATGTTGATGTCTCAGTAGATTTCGTTGCATTCTCTATATGGGTTGAGCTGTCTTGTTGTGTCCTTTCTGGATATTTTATGTTTTTGGCCAGGATACTGCTTCCCAGTGTGGATGTGTGAATTTGATCTCTGTAGAGTCGTTTCTTAGGTGCTCCTGAGTTAGATGTAAAGAATGGAGTATTGTTGATGAAGCCAAGGCCGTTTTGTTTACAATAGTTCTGTAGTTTTGTGTTGTAAGTGTCCGCTGTGCGACGCTGAAACCCATAGCATGGTGGTATGATTGATGAAATAAAGATGGAGGCTTTGGGAAATTTTTGTTTTATTGTAGCCACCAATCCTGAGGGGTTTAGGCTCTGCTCATTCATGATATCATTAATTCCTACGTGTAGTGTTGTTTTTGTTATCTTGTGATTAATATCGAACTTATTAATTATGTCCAGTAGTCTTTTAATACCAGCCCCCGGCACTGTCATAACTGAAACGATGTCTTCTCTTGTAGTGGACATTCTTTCACAATAAATACCCTTCAAGAGGGAGTCACCAATTACAATATGTGTAACGTCACTACGTATTTCTTCACTTTGTTTTCTATTAGATTGATGCTGCTGCCTTTTGTGGTGTTCTTTTTGTGGACTGTTGTGATGGCTCTGAGATTTGTGAATTTGGTTTTCGGGCACTGGAACGTTGTCTGGTAGGGATGCTGATACCTGCTCATTTTCTGTTGAACAATCCTCAAGAACTTGAAATCTGTTGGTAATTTTGACTCCAATGGGATATGTTGTGTTTGTGAGTGTCTCTTCGTGTTTTTTGTGTACAGTTTGGTGGTGACCTTTTTGCTGATTTGGCGTATTTTTATGTATGGATTCTTCGCAATCTTCTACTATTGTTTGAGGATGATCTGGTTGTCTTATCTTATAGAGTGAGAAGTCTCTCTGCAGTTTTTCGATGATGTCCTTCATGCTAGAATTGTCTTCCCTCAGAGATACTATCTCCCTTTTAAGAAGTTCGTTTTCGGCCTTGAGCGATGTCTGTATACTAGACATGAGATCACCAATTAAACTTCGTAGCGTGTCCTCCATATTTTGCATTAGCTCCTGGCAGCACGACACAGGTAACTTCGTGGTGTCTTCTTTTTGTTGCTCAAGAGATACAGTTTCAGCTTTTCGTATATTTTCATGGTCCATGGGGTATTCGATGGCCAACATAGGTTTAGAAATTGTAGGGGTGTCTGTTATTGTATCCAATACTGCAGAAGGTAGAATTTCTGATTCACTGTGAGACATTGGGTTGCAGCTGATGTTGAGAATGTCGTTGTCGGTAGTAAAGTCACTTATGCCTGGAATCATTGAGTCTACTGCCAAGTGGGGCATAGAAACAGCGGAGTCCATTTTAGTGTTTTCTAACTCAACATCAGTTACAATTTTTGCAGATTCTTTTAATTCTTCAAATTCTGTTTCTAGCCATGATTCGATAGCTGCGGCAGTCCCCTGGATCATAATTTTGTTCTTAGTGTGATAAAGGTGAATTTTGAGAAGTGGTGTTGTTATAACGTCTTCTACTAGTGCACCATTTATGTCTGTTCTTGACTCTACAAGTCCTGTTTCGTAGAATTTAATGACAATGAAACGAAATGCCTCGTACTGAAAGGTGTTCTGGAATGTTATAGTTACACATTTTCCATGACTTGATAGCTTCAAGGTTATACCGGACCCTGTTCTACAACCTTTAAGTTTTAGGTGAATAGCCCTCTCTTTGTTCAAAGCATAGTTCTTTATGGTCGTTGGTCTTAAACGAGCGTCCCTGGGGCCCACTGTTAGCTGCGAACTAACACCTTCTTCCAAGCATGACATTGTTACATTCCACCGGGCGTTTTGTTATCGGTGAGGAACATTGTATACCGGGAAAATTTTATGATGCTTGACAGCAACGCTTGACCAACAACTGACCTCTTGCTTTGGCGAAGGTCACATTCGGATGAGTCATGTAGTCATTGTTAAAAATATCCTCCAGTAACATAGAGAAAAAACTGATACACATTTCAACGGTATTCTATAAAATGTTACACATTACATTAACACAATATCATGTTTAAAAATTTCACCGTCTAATAACCAATATACTGATATAAAAATCCACGGAATGTGACTTAAACTTCCTGCGTTAATGCTGCGAAATGTGAGAGCAGATCAAAAACACGTCCGTCCATGACGAAGGAACAAGAGAGAGAGGAGCGTAATGTAGGCAGTCCCATAGCGGATACTGCCGTAGATGAGTGAATTGGTAGAGATTTCACTATGCTATATTGAGGATTATTATGTGGGATGACTAGTCCTCTTCCTCACTGTCACTGCCTTCCCTAACTCAAGAGCAGAGTCAGACTCCCACTTAAAACTAGGAATACTGAAGCGTGGTGCTATCAGGTTTTGATCCTGAACTCGGTAACTTTTGCCGCGATAGGCAAGCGCTTTAATCCCTCTGCCAAACGGACGCTTAGATAACGTGTGCCGACGGTCAAGATAATATGGGCCTAACACCATATTCCCAATATGCCTCAATGGGCGTGTAACGGGTTCCTTTACCTTTACCTTACCAAACGGACGCTTAGAAGGTTAAGAGAGCCTAATGAAAAACAGTTAAAGAGGAAGCAAAAGCTACAATGACTTGATGATTGCAGGTGAAGATGACGGTCCAAAATAGAAATGAGATGTCAGCAGCAATTAGAATTCTATGTCCTATGTGAAACGAAGAAGATGGATACTTATGATTATGTTGTGTATCTCGATATTCGCAGAAAACCTTTACTTTGTATTGCTTGAGCATAGAACAGTAATAATTGTGACAGTATTGCCTCCCCTGCTTTGCAGTAGTGGTCCAACAGTGGTCAAAACTCAAGAGTATCTAATATGGGCTTCAAAGGGGTCTACCTTTGCTCAAGATTACTCTTGGCAGAGATGTAGATAGAAGGGTAATGACATTTCTATCACAAAGTGAGTCTTCACAAGATATTCAGATAAGCGAAAACAATGCTGCTTTGGCTAAGCACGTTAATTCTAGAATCTGCCGACCACTTTTGTGTAGAATTAAGCAATGATTAATTTTAGCTCGTTAAGCCCCCACCTCTGATTTATTCAGTGGAATTCTTATTAGTCTGGTATAGCTCTGTTTAGAGTGTGTGTAGTAAATTGACTGAGACAAACATGCAGTACATTTAAAAAGATTAAATCGAAATTAAATTTGTAAAATTACCAATAACAAAATTTAATAATCGCTTAAGTTTTCACGGTTTGAAAATAATTGAATAGTTTACAAGAAACATTTTATCATTGATAGAGACGATAAAAAAAAAGTTCACTTTGGCAGCTTATATATGGAACTTAGCTGCCAATGACTGTTCTGCTCCTTCTGATGTGTTGGCTCTTTTTACACTGCTCCCGCTCGTCGCTGGTCAAGGTTGTCGGGTGTAGGTCGTTTCCCAGAAATGTCAAAGAGAGTCTACAAAGTTGGTCTTTCGTCTTAAAGCGTAGGCCACTTGTCCCTTCTTGTTCCAGAGATAATACTTTCTGCTGGTACCACCCATAAGCCAATCTTGGCTCACATACTTTTTGCTCAGATGAATGCAGTTGCCTTACTACATGTGTACTTGGGGTCGTTAATTTGAACTTTAATTACCTTTCTGACTCCGTTTGTTTCCTTCAGTTTCCTCAGACAGCGGCTTTCCTTCTTAAAATGATAGAGATTTCCTGGGCTGAATTGTAAGTCCTGATGAATACTCCAATAAAAGATGTCCGGTCTGATAAATGGAACTTCTGAATTCTAACTGGCAGTTCTGGTGTCTTTGGCAAGCGTTAATCTCGCAGTGAAAAAACACTAAAATGTGTCAGATTATATTCACTGTCTTACCCCACCCTGTTTGTTATGGAGCTCAAACGATCAGCCAATCTGATTTGAATATTATGCATGACTCATCTAGTACAAAATTTCAAACATTACTTTTCTGAAAATGGGCTGTAAACATCCGATTGCCGGGCAAGCGAACTTACAGACATATCGGTAACCTCACACGACAATGTGTGTAAGATGTAACAAATTATTACTTTCGCTAAAGTAATGTCTTATCTGTTGCTTGCGCACACACAAAATCCGACTCTTTACAACCTTGGCGGAGACGCACCCGTGCCTTATCAGCGATTAAGCAGATTTCACTGGGCGATGCACGTGTAAATCTGTGTACTGATACCAATTAACCAACTTGGTTGTTGATAATTTTCTCTCATCCGCACTTGCAAATGTTTAGTGTTATTATCCACCAGGAGTATCAGATAAACAGACAAAACACAATATACTGAAAGTAGCAAAAAGAATGTAGATACAAAATACCTGCTACGCATAGCAGAGAAAGAAAATGCGACAACTGAAAGCACGCAATAAAATTCGTACCACAAATGTACCGATTCCTGCCGTAGTGAAACAGAGATCGACAGGGGCCGCCCTGTTCTGTTACAATAATAATAATAACCACAACAATAATAATAATGATGAACATAATTGTGATTAACTATTATTATTTTTATTATTAACATTCAAGATCTACGTCACGCTCTCTTTCTTTCTGCAGCATCACAGCCGGCTTTTATTATTATTATTTTATTAACTGTCTGGAACCAAGTCAACACTTCTGTGGTTGGCTTGAATATTTTCTTTAATTCGTTTTCTGTGGATCTTATAATGCCAATATAGTCGGCTGTGTATTATGCATCTTAAATATTACAGTTATTAGTATAAATAAATAACACAGTTGTAACATAACCAGTTTTTCAGTCCCTTGTCGTAATAAAATAGGATTAGTATAGCTAATATGATTCTGAATCGAATCGTTGTGCTCTGGACAAACATATAGGTGCTAAGTCTCCCTTAGCTATTGTTAATAGGATCATAATCTTTGCTTTGTCTCCAAATATTTGTCATTTGTTTTAATTTACCGAATTTAATAATTAATCAATCAATGTTCTATAGCTCCCCATTGAGCATAGGCCTTCAACAAATACACGCCAAGTCGTAATGTCACGTGCCATCAGCTCAAAGTTTTTCATGTCTTCCTGGACGGCTGAATTGACTTATATCCTGTATTTGACCTATTCATAACGTTTGTTGAAATTGTGTGGTAAACATTTTTTTAACCGGATGGGGTAACACACGAGGGTGGAATTTGCTCTTGCATAAAAAGTATTGCTAATGGGATGTAATACACATTGGCTACTGCAGTCTTAATTGATATCTGAAACTTCATTAACAAAAGCAGTCATTGTGTCAAACTCTCAGTCCATGCTTCGAAAGGTTCAAAATGGTTGGCTACAGCATGAATGGAAAACATTCCTAGAACCTTCGAGTCTGCAAGAGCTGGTGTGGATCTACTGTCCTGGTCATGCAGAGGTATGCGGAAATGAGAGAGCTGACAGACTAGCATCAATAGCACACATGGTGGGGACACTGGATATGGATTAGTGAGAGATACTGAGAACAATTAATGATCGCCTGTTAGAGAATGACACTGCAGTAGACTGCTGAATTTTCCATCACACGTAAGGCTAGCAGAGATGGACGTATGAGAGGATGCATCCGAGGTGTATACAACTAGCGAGCTACAGGAACAGTTAGCATTCACACTCTTCGGCATATACTGAGGAAGACTGAGCACCTATGGGTTTGCGCGGCGTGCCGATTCTGTTCAACAATAACAATAAAAACAATCAACAATAACAATACACTTTGTCACTAGCACAGATTGATGTCTGTATTTCTAATCTCAATCTGGTTATGATCTTCAATTCATTGTCCTGTCCTAACATATATTTTCTTGAAGCATCGTGCCATTTACTTGTCCGTGACATATTTCATTGTATGATCACCACATATTTTGTCTATATGTGGTTAGTGTGGTTTTTCAAAACTAATTAAAAGTTTACTTTGTCTTCTTTTCTGTCGTGTCAGTCCCAGTGTCGTGTCAATCACAGTGTCGTGTCAGTCACAGTGTCGTGTCCATCACAGTGTCGTGTCTATCACAGTGTCGTGTGAGTCACAGTGTTGTATCAGTCACAGAGTTGTATCAGTCGTAGTGTCGTATCAGTCGCAGAGTTGTGTCAGTCACAGTGTCGTGTCAGTCACAGAGTTGTGTCAGTCACAGAGCAGTGTCAGTCACACTGTCGTGTCAGTCACAGTGTTGTGTCAGTATCAGTGTTGTGTCAGTCACAGTGTTTTGTCAGTCACAATGTCGTGTCAGTCACAGTGTTGTGTCAGTATCAGTGTTGTGTCAGTCACAATGTTGTGTCAGTCACAGTGTTGTGTCAGTCACAGTGTTGAGTCAGTCATATTGTCGTGTCAGTCACAGTGTCGTGTCAGTCGCAGTTTTGTGTCAGTCACAGTGTCGTGTGAGTCACAGTGTCGTGTCAGTCATAGTGTCGTATCAGTCACAGTGTCGTATCTGTCACAGTGTCGTGTCGGTCACAGCGTTGTATCAGTCACAGAGTTGTGTCAGTCACATTGTCGTGTCAGTCACAGAGTAGTGTCAGTCGTGTCAGTCACAGAGTAGTGTCAGTCACACTGTCGTGTCAGTCACAGTGTTGTGTCAGTATCAGTGTTGTGTCAGTCATAGTGTTGTGTCAGTCACAGTGTCGTGTCAGTCACAGTGTCGTATCTGTCACAGTGTCGTGTGGGTCACAGCGTTGTATCAGTCACAGAGTTGTGTCAGTCACAGTGTCGTGTCAGTCAAAGAGTAGTGTCAGTCGTGTCAGTCACAGAGTAGTGTCAGTCACACTGTCGTGTCAGTCACAGTGTTGTGTCAGTTTCAGTGTTGTGTCAGTCATAGTGTTGTGTCAGTCACAGTGTTGTGTCAGTCACATTGTTGAGTCAGTCACAGTGTCTTGTCAGTCTCAGAGTTGTGTCAGTCACAGTGTCGTGTCAGTCACAATGTTGTATCAGTCACAGTGTTGTGTCATTCATAGTGTTATGTCAGTCACATAGTTGTGACAGTCACAGTGTTGTGTTAGTCACAATGTTGTGTCAGTCACAGTGTCGTGTCAGTCACAGTGTCGTGTCAGTCGAATCCGTTTTTCTCATGCCCAAGACAGCTGGAGTTTACATTTTGGACGTTTGTTATCCTGTTGCTGGGTGGTCATCAGGACTGGATTTCTGAGACGACATTACAGTATTTAAGACATACAGTAATAAGCGATGAATGGACATTTTCTTGCATCGGTCAATATGTCTTCTCTCATCATGGAAATATTTTCTCGGTGACAAAACTTTCAGAAAGCTGCACATTATTGAGTCCTTTCTACAGATTTTGAAACTGCGCCAAAATGTCGTATGTATAATGTCAATGAAATGATTCACATTTCCACTTATACTAAAGTAGGTGTCAAGTAAATGATAGCATTACAAGCAGTCCTGTTTCTTGAATCCTCATGGTAAGGGAGGTAAACCAAACACACGGAGAAGACAACTGTAGACAGACATAAAGTAGATAAATAAGATATGGAAAGACTTTGAGCTGATGGCACGTGACAAGAAGACGGGGCATTAATTTGATGGCCTATGCTCCTCGAGAAGCTGTAGGGTGGTAAAGATGATGAAGTGTGAAGCATAACTATCCCCGAGACTCTTTCCACCTGTGGTTGTTGTCTGCATGATATTATACCGTTATACTTAAGTTCTAATTGTAGTTTTGTTGTTGGGTTATATTAGATTTAATTCTACATAGTTGTGTCACTTTATGCAAGATTAAGATGATCGTATGATCAATGCTGAAAATCTATCGCCAAAAGTTTGCTCGAAATAGTACTACTCATATCACGTTACCTGTACTAGAAATTTATAAGTCAAGAAAATATTTATTTAGGACAATCAGAAGGGGTTAGTCAGTACTTGGATCTTCCGCGCACACTTTAAGACTAGATCGTGAACTTTGGCACGTCTTTGAGGGTAGGAGGCGGGGGAGGAGAGCATGGTTCTGTTTAACCTAATTAATAACCTCACGAGTCCCGCCCCCTTCATCACAGCACAATTCAGGTTGTTAGTGTATGTAATTTGATCAAACGGAGGAACGTTTTTAACGTGCGATTAGAATGGGTGTCGTGTAACGACTACTCACCGACTTTTTCTTCTGTCTATTACTTATCCCTCTACAAATTTCTCCTATCATTAGACAAAAAACCAAAAGTCTCTCTGTCTCTAGTCTTAGATTTCACAGTATTCGCTAGCCTCAGGATTCACACGGCCAAAAGGTAATAAATTATTCCCGTAGTAAGCGAAAGTCTTTCCACTTGAAGGGTGAAACACAGTTCTACAACGAGCGGAAGTTGACCCTTTGTGTCACATTCTGAACGCACTGATGTAAATCAGGAAAGTGCACGGTGGGACTAGGGCCAGTGAAATTGACGATAACTTGATACCCCTGGGACCAACCTAGAATTTGCAGCAAGGCCACCCAAGAGGTCGACCAAGCATCCTGGAATTTTGGAGGGAATTTTAAGCCATTCTTCCTGTAACCATCGCTAGAAGTAGAAGCGTATATGCGCCCCAAGTGGGCAATTCTTGTTGCGAATATCCGTAGTGAACTCAGTTGAGCGAAGTAAGTAGAAACTAATACTGATGATTTTATAACAAGAATAATCATATGTTTATCCACAGTTATTATTAGAGTAACTTTTTGTTAAACAAAATTTTAAATGCATTTCCATTTTCAGTGTCAATAATTGTTATTTGCATATTTACAGATCACTCAAACTAATGTATGAGTTTGCTGAGGTCATAGACCTAATTAACCACTGATCTTTATTTCACAGCCTGGCAGAAAAAAGACCGGGTTAAATAATATGATGTTTATTATTGTTGTTACTTTGGGATTTGCATATTGATCCAAGCAAAACAGAAGTGTATTAGTGGTCCTTCTATTTTCTATTTCTTATAAGGCTTCTGTGTTCTCTGTCAAGACTACAAACTTGATAAAAGTGTTCTCAATCACTTCTCCCTTTGTCTCATATTGGAGGTACATGTATTTAATGCAATCCTATGCAAATACCATGTTTTATGATTAAAGAACTATAATTATTATCAGTTATAGAAATGTTTTTTTCTACAGGAACCAGGACTTTAAGAATGCTTACAATTATTTAGCTATTTAATGAATTTAGCACTTGACTGGAAAAATGCAAGTCAGCAGTTCTCAAGCCTTGAGACCATTTCTACCCTCCATATGATTTACTGCTCCAGTAGCACGAATAAAAATCATTGGTTCTCAGACCTTGGCAGCACTGACACCCGAACAGGTTAAAGCAGCATAGGAAACTATTACTCGGTCGTTCTCAAACCATTGTTGACAGTGACCCCAGAATTAAAATACTGCTCTATGGGAACTAGGTGAACCAGTGGTTCTCAACCATTTGATGACCCCAGCCCATACCTCACAGTTTGTGAAACTCATTGCCCACATTGGGAAAACCACTGCTGTAAATAAGCAGACAGCCAGATAGAGACTGAGAACTCAAGATACGCTATAATGTCAGTTAAGAAGGAGTATTTCATAGATAATAGATCACACATTGTTACTGAATAATAGTTAGCATTGTGTTAAATTTAATTTCTGATGGACGCTTACCGGCCATCAGACTTAGGATATGATTGCTCTTGAAACCACTAATGGGATTTCAACTGTTTCCAGTCCACCCAGGTTGCGGTTACACGGTACTAAACCAGGTTGCGGTTACACGGTACTAACCCAGGTTGTGGTTACACGGTACTAAACCAGGTTGCGGTTACCAGATACTAAAACCAGGTTATGGGTCCAGGGTACAAACCAGGGTACGAGTCCACTGTACCAAAGATTACCCCATACCACCCATACTCTATTAACCAGGTGACCATTCCAAAACCCAGTTACCCCTATCAACCAGAATGCAGAAGAATTCAGCTGGGCTGACTTACCCCATCCTTATTTGAGATGCGCAATGAGTCCAGGGAAGTAAACTCTGCCACCAGCTGATACGATAGAACTGTAACATTATACCAAGGTGCTGGGACATACAAAACTAAGAGAGTCCGAACACAAATCATCTCCGCAGCTACTACAGTCCTTGAGGAGATGAGTATTAACACCTACCAGCAAAACTACCATAGAAGAGATCCCATTGTCCTATGATGACAAATTCATTCTGACATAGTTCAGAACCATTAATAGATTAGGGAACATATAGTTGTACATTTGAATATAATGTGAGATTCTATCTTCAATTTTGTAAACTTTACATAACCGAGTCTGTTGTTATTTTTTTCTTGTAATATTTAATTGGGCTGTATAGTTTTATTAACATAAATCTACACCCTGGGGGCAGAGCCATAATTCATAAACACTATTGGGTCAGGATATTTTTTAATGTGGCTGGGCACCAAATCTCTTATCCATCTATATGTACTATACATAGTCCTTTGTAGGATATCGGATAAAGAATTTATCGCCTAGGGAATATCCTGTTTAGTTTCACCAGAATTCTCTTAGAACGTTTTCGAGTGGACTAATTCCCGAGGAGAGACTGTACATTCAACTTGCAGTCTGGAAGATTTTCCTCTAGATATTATCTTTTATTCTTCCATCAAGTCTGTCATACTTACACTTCCTTCCTCAAAAGAAACCATTTCGCTACAATGGGTATGGGAGGATATGAGGGTGCAAGGGGGTGAGCGATAGAGTTCAGAGAGAGGGGACAGAGAGCGCATGAAAGAGAGAGAGAGAGAGAGAGAGAGAGAGAGAGAGAGAGAGAGAGAGAGAGAGAGAGAAAGAAAGAGAGAGAGAGGGAGTAGTATGCGTGAAAGATATTCTTTTGATGTGTTCATCATTCTTAAGAAAGTGTAGCCCAATCACATTATACAATCATGAATTTACATCAACAATTCATCATTTATCCACGGAAGGAAATTTTGAAGACAGGTGAAGTCGACAGAAACATTTAACAATTTGCTATACAAAAAAAGTCGTTACTTTCTTGCTTTTTTTTTTTTTTTTACACACAACAGTGAGACAACGGCACATTATAACCTGAATCTCATGACACATCGTACAAGACACCAACATCCACTAGAAATTATTGGATCTCACACTGTGTAGAAAACTCGTGACAGGGGCAGCGTAACGATTTTGTTGTCTGGATACTCACAACGATTATCATATATTATCCTCAAGCAATTAGCAGCCCACTTTGCTCGTATACTTGCAATTTTAAAACGCATCCAAAGTTATACTGTAAGCACAGCGTTATCCACTCTTGCAGATTCAGGTTAATAGGCCAATTAAAGACCACGTGATAATGCGAACGTGAATTTTAGATTTAAATTACTTTTGGTTTTGCAATTCTTACTCTTAAATAATCTCGGATTTTAGGAGATTCATTATAGTTTCAACACGTCATAAATGACGTATGTTTACGTGTTTACAAAGAGGACACGTGCCACGGGTTTTCTGTTAATGTGGTCTAAAAAAAACATGCCAAATCTGAGCTCGAAAGGGCGCTTAGTGGTGGAGACAATAATGTGCATCTCTACATCCTATACGTAACAGAAATGCCCGATGTTCGTTACCCACAAATGTTTGGGGAATTAATACAATTGTGACGGTATTGTCTCTGTAGTAAGATCCCTGATACCCCGATCAAATAGATAAAATATTATAGATTCATATAAAAATTCAAATACTATAGAGATAAAATAGGGAGTTGTGTTCAACATCGTCACCACCGCCCGCAGTCGTGTTGGTTCTAACAAGCAGAAATGCCATAGTAAACGATACACAAAACTGTTAGCTTTTCCCCTCTCTGCAATACCAATTTCCACTAAAATAAAAGCCTTTTGACAGACCGAAATGCATAGTTAGTTTCAAATGGAGTGAGAGAATAAAGAAACGGAGGGTTGAAATAAGAGACGGAAAAATGCAACCTTGACAAGCGTTGGTTTTTGAATCTCGAACTAGAACGACATGCGACAGTGGTTCTAGGCATCACCTACTGTAACGAAAATGCGTGACTTTGCTACTAGCAGATTGGGAAAAGCCGTGCAAGTCCACTATAAACCACTTCCCCCACCCCGTTCATTGGTAGCGCAGTTTGAATGTATAGACACTTAGATAGTGAGACGGTAGTATAAACACACAGACAAGCTCGCATTTCCTGTATACAGTGGTAGTATTTTCTGATGAAATCCTAACGCGTTGCTTCATTTTGAAACGAACGAGAGAGAGAGGGAAAACGGTGGTGGATTTAAAGAAAAGAAAAATTACGGCTAACTTGGAAATTTGAAGATACCCACTAATGTGTAGGGCTGGAGATGGCAAAAGTGAAACTTAGAAGAATAAAATAGACGAAAGAACAGTTGACAAATAAAATTATAATATTTGTTTATTAGAAGACAATACTACCCATAATGTTATAATATCTTACAGTAAAACGCTTAGATAATAACATAAATATTGTAAAGAAAAGACAGAGAGACAGACGCATTGATGTCCTCACTCAACTTTGCCCGTAGGGGAAAAGGGGGGACGTTACATTTTTGAAAGTGTAATTTATTTTTGAAAAAAAGAGGCTAGTGGGCATAACATAATTCGATTGGTTGTGGTAGAATAGACTAATAGGAGTAATAAAACGATTTGAAACCAGCGTTATTTGCCACTCGAAGATTTAAATCTCACAAGTAGTGTCAGCATCAGACGCAAGGAATACATGACCAGTGCCTTCGCTGTTCTGCATCAGCGGCGATCTGAATGTGACCATTAATCGCCGGTTAACCTACAAATTGTGTATTATTTCATTGATGCGGTAAGATAAACATTTATATAAACCTTGTTATTGATATGTATCTGTATTATTGAATGTGTATGAATTATTGATGGGTAGAGGCACCACCAGAAAGGCGCCAAACTAAACACTTTGTGTTATGCCACTAGTGTTATTTGGGAAGATTACCATGTCTGTTAAAAGCCAGGCAGGCTTACTTAAACTGTGGGAGTGAATGAAAAGACATAGTTGGAAATAAAATATGACATTATTATAATTGGTAGGCCAGAAAACCACTGGCCGTCTTTAGCAAGTCACAGTGTTTGCACATGACTTTATATAATTAACTATAATTTCTTCTATGACAAGGAATGTATCAAACGGATGTTTCAAGATTCCCTGATGATGAATAGGGCACCAAATCAGATAGGAACGATAGCTATTTATGTAGCAACTCCACTGATCTTGAAACTGTTGATAATGTTTAATTGTTTAGAGATGGAGATAGGTGTATGATGTACTGAGGAGGCCTTAATCCTCTTAATTTCAGGGTTCCATCGTGAAACAATCAGTGAGCCACATACCAAAATATACGTACTCCTGAAGCTGCAAGCTCGAGGCAAAAATTTTCTGTTTGCCTTAAATCCTAAGAGTTCGGAAGCAGTCTTCAGACGTTGCAGTCGTGAAGAAGGTGGTTGTGAGAAGGACATCACAGGGTTCCTGGAAATAAAGTTAAGCCCAATTATCCACGGGCGTGTGTTAGTTCATTTAACCATATTATTATATCAATCAGTATTCTTGACATGATGATACAAGTCGTTCCTAAGAAGCGTGTCCCTTCATAGGAGTTATTGCTTCATCAGATCACTTCCAGTCAGAAACAATTTAGATTAATATTAACAGACACAGTTGTTGTTTTAAATTACTTTGCTGTAAATAAATTGCCTTATATTTTGAGTTTAAACAGTCCTGTACCCCAGCAATTGAGATACAGGAAAATAAAATTTTAAAAAATATTATCATTCAAAATTTACCCAGTGACTTGTTTAATTACTTGTTCATTAAGTTATAGGTGTAGTGTTGTCATTTTATTAACATTATATTGCATATTACCCTAGACACCTAGCCAGATAACATCCAGACACCATAACATATAATTAGGCTCAAAATATATAGCAGATTGAGGTCGTAGGGTGGTAGCAGACAGGTACCCTGAGAACAACTTCATCAACAATTAGACTCAGGGACTTGCATAGCTGACCTCACATCTGTAGACAATTAATACTTAACCTTTTAACATCTAAACCCACCACAGTCTCCCCTGCTCTGCATTAGTGGTCCAACAATGGCCAAACTTGGAGTATAAAAACGAGGGTCTTCAAATGTATCAACTTTCGCTCAAGATTACCCTTGACAGAGATATCAATAGAAGAATGATGCTTCCTTTCATGCAGCCTCACAGGATTTTAAAGAAAAGAAAGCATAACAAATGAGATTCTCTAAGCTATCATGAACTTATTATTCTTCCTCCCCTTCTGTGAGGAAAGGTATTGACTCGTATTTTTTTGAGCCCTCAGCAACTATGTATTGACTAGCTCTGTATGGTGCAAATTCACCCAGTAATCGACCATAGATTTATATTTACATTTAACAAGTTTACAATTATGAGTTAACAGGATTAAAATAAATAAAATTGTTGATAAAAATGAAGCGATAAAATTTGTCCTCATTTGATGATATTACATTTTGGTGGATAAGAGGAAAAACTAGAAGTGTCCATTGGCTGTGCTTGTATATTACTTAACTGACGATGTGGAGTCAGTTGGCGTCTTCTGCAGTCGCTATTGGTTCCCACGGGTGTTTTAGACTGGCCCGTCTCTTCAACAGTCAAATCTGGTGGCAGTAGCACGTCCCTTGCATCAAGACCTGAGTAACTTCTTAGGTTGTTCAGGCAAGCGTCTTTAAGACCTGTCTGATGTAAGCGTCTAGCGTCGACTGCTGTCAACTTATACCACACACTAAGTCGCTATTGGTTCCCACGGGTGCTTTGGACTGGTCATCTCTTCAACAGTCAAATCTGGTGGCAGTAGCACGTCCCTTGCATCAAGACCTGAGTAACTTCTTAGGTTGTTCAGGCAAGCGTCTTTAAGACCTGTCTGATGTAAGCGTCTAGCGTTGACTGCTGTCAACTTATACCACACACTAAGCGGAAACAAGAGCCTCCTTTTAAGTATTGGGTCACCTGATACGAACATCAGACGATCTCCGCTTCCATCCAAAACTTCTTCCTCAGACTTTTTACCCTTCCTGAGCATTAATTTTATACCTAGCAAGTCGGACAAAAGTTCTTTTGGACAGCGGAAGACGACAATTGAAATATAAACAAACATACATATAAAACTTACTAAAGTGTTAGTATAATAAGTATATACACCGCGATATCATCAGCCACTCCCTGCTCTCTCTGGAGCCTGGGGCCACCTCTGTTGTTTGTTCCTTCTTAGGTCAACCGCTCGTAGCAGTCACCAGCTCTTGCAGTGGTGGTTCGTGAGACAAGTCATTTTACACGACGAGGTTGTCACCCTCCTATTCAACTGTACATCGACAAGCCATTCACATGTATCCAATTCGATAGCTGCTGAGCAATGTGGGGTCTTTACCAGGTTTAGGAAGTAGTCGTAGGTAACTACGTAGCCAGTCTTCTAGCACCTCAGCGTTCTGGTACGCTGATGTTAAAATCCCTAACCACACTTATAATGCCTGTGACGTCCATCTGTTTTATGTGTTGGTACTGTACACTACTGCAAATGTTAGAAGAAGTTAACACCTTTAAATATCTCGGGTCCACTATATGTAGTGATGGAAGATCAAGTAAAGAAATCAAGACAAGACTTGAAATGGCCTCAGCTGCCATGACAAAGGCTGAATGTGATCTGGAAAAGTAACATCAGTTTTTCTGTGAAGATCAAATTATACAAATCACTCGTATTATCTATTCTCTTGTATGGGTGTGAGGGCTGGACACTCACTGCAGATATGGAGCGAAGGATTCAGGCTTTCGAGCATAAATGTTATAGAAGAATTTTGCGCATTTGCTATAAAGAGCACAAAACAAATGTCTATGTTAGAGAGAAGATAAACACCTATGCAGGCCACCAAGAACCACTTTTGTCAGTAGTGAAACGTCGAAAGCTTGCCTGGTTTGGGCATGTAACTCGTCATGACTCCCTTTCGAAAACGATCCTCCAGGGAACAGTCGAAGGTAAACGGAGAAGAGGAAGGCAAAGAAAATCCTGGGCTGATAACATCAAAGAATGGGCAGGACACGGTTTTTCCACACTTGTACGCATTGCTGAGGATTAGAGAGCAGTGGAGGACCCTGTCTGCTGATGCTTCCACCATGGCACCCCTACGACCCATGACGGGTTACGGGTTGAGATGAGATGATGACTGTACACTAGCAGGACCAGCGCAATGTTTCTAATAGTTTCTAAAGTGCACACAACGTCCTCTTCAGATACGGTCAAAATAAATCTCTCCTATTATGTTATTTTCCAGAACACTGTACTTAATATTTAGACAGACATCTTATTCGTCGTTATCTATTTGGGCCGTTATATCAATCGAATAATGTTTGTCCCTTCTCTTCATTCGTCTTCAAGTTTATTCCTGTGGAGCTTTTAATGTTTTCTCGTATTTTTCTTATTCATTCTTCGGTGTAAGAACCTCTTTCGCCGAGCTTTAAATATATTGATGGCTCGCTTTTTTACTTCCTCCTTCTCTTTAACAAGTATATCATCCCTCTAAACTCTCTTTCGTGCTCGCCTTCATTCCTTAGTCGCTCTTTAATTTTCAGCCTATGCTTTCACCACTGTCTCATTCCACTAGGGTGATTGGATGAAAGGTATTCTCGCTATCCGTTGTTTGGTATTTTGCCTCAGTGTATGTAGAAGGATGTTATAATCTTGAAGGCCTGTAGGATATTTGAAGGCCTGTTTAGGTTTCCTGTGTCAGTTGACCTAGATGATGCTTACATTAATAAGGAATTTGCAGCCTTAATGGACTGTGTAATGACATGTGATGTAAACCCTTGGCTAACAAGGTGGATAGCAGCTGCCTTAACGGAGAAATCAGTTGCATTTCGCACAGAAACATGGACATCAGAACCATTGCACATTTTCCCAATACTATCCTAGAGCTCTCCAGTGTCACCTGTGCTTTCTAACATCTATACAGCAAAAATAACGGCAATTCAACCAACAGGTCTGGGACAAACATTAACGTTTGCTGATGATTTGCTCATTTACAAGACTGGCTTAGATAGACAAGAAATTGGCAGAAACTACATGCAACGCTTAAAGCGGTTTCTAACTGGTGCGTGGAAACCAGTTCCAAGGTGGTGTCGTATATTTTTGATAGGGTAATTAAAATCAATTTGGCCCCTCCTGAATAGGACTAGAACAGGTGATAGCTCAGTGAGAGATAAGGTAAAGAAATAGAATTTCACAAGTGAAATGGTGAAAGGTAAAAATCTGTAACTTTATTTGAGAGGTAATCCAACCAGCCTATCGATCATGACTGAGATTTCTTTGATCAGACAGTTTCCTATAAATATATATTGATATATTTAACCACTCACATCTACACACACACACAGATACGTGACGACAATTAGACGCACGAACGTGAACAAACTAAATCTATGGAATAGGGATCTTTTGGGACAAGCTGACCGACACACGTGAATAAGGTTTATGAACATTTTATTTATCATAACCTCTACACCTCACGGTAGAAGGGGAACGACTAAGTAAGTAAGTAAGTTATTTATCATAAAGAACTTCACAACATTAATAAGTTTTGAATATCAAATCACATACAAATAAACATAGGTTAATGAATTAATCAAGAGTTTGACTCATAGATGTAATCCTCCCTCCCTCTGTTGAGACAAAAAGAATCCCGTCAGAAGAAAGTTATTAACCCCCAAAGCGTCAAAAATTTATACACTATGGTCTAGGATTCCCTCTACAGTTAAGAACAGAGTTGATACATTAATCTATTCTAAAAGTAAACAGCATTAACAAAACTTGCATAAAGAAATACAAAGTGGGTGTATGATTATACAATAAAAGAGTCACTCATTCCTGCTTTCATTCTATTCATACAGCAGTGGCCACTGACATTCGTTCTTACCTACACTTGATTTTGACCTTTTGGAACAATCTTTAGGACATACACACTCGCAGCAAATCCAGTGTTCTTTTGGCAAAGATTAACCCCAGCTCCACAAAGACCGGTTAATTCGAATTCTCCGGGGAGCGTTAACTTCACTGTTTATATTATAGGATTACTGTTTTTTATGTCACTGGAAAATCAGTTCAGGTAGGAGATGCCACAGGGCTCACCGTGTCAGAATCTTGAGGTTTCCAGTACTTTAGGAAATATCAGGTCGGTACCTTCACTCAGTATAAACAATTTAGTGTCACACCACAATTGGTCAAACGTCGGAAATGTTAATGTTTGTAATTTTTCGCCTCATGGGCTGAATGTAAATGAGATTTTTTGGAAAGAAATATAATCTGGCTCAATAGGCCCAGTTACAACATTTAGTCTTAATGTCCTTCAGGCTGGTACTCTGTCTCTTTCTGGATGCAAAGACAATGCCAGACAGGTTTACCTTGAAGACCCACGTATTTAAGTACAAAATGTTCTTTCTTTATGGTTATACTCAGATATACATTGAATGGAAGCCGCTGGTAGATTTTGGGTTTGACCCGAATACTCCAAACAGAACTATTGAGACTATTCTCCAACAAGAACTAAGAAACTCTACTCAATACGAGTGGTTCTAGAATAGCCGCTAGAAGTCTTCTAATGCTGTGGCAGTATTGAATGAATCTGAGTTAGAAAGATGTGGTACATATATTAGAGATGAAAGAAGATCGTTAATTATCCACCGAAAACCAGACCTTAACACCTACGGTTAAATCTAGAGGAAATACGCGTATCAAGGCCCTTTTCCACCGCTAGGACCGAAACCAGCCTCTGGCAGATGTTGGCACCTACGGAAACAATCTCTGCTCAACTTCTAGACATGAAAGAAATCTGCATATTATTACCGCTGCAGATGAGGTCATAAAACGAAATATAGCGAACCCGTCTCTGTTCTCAAATTCTTTCACCGTGAATAATTAACTTACAGGCGAACCGATCAGGGAAAGGTAATAGACAATTGTCTCCCTTATTATCACTGTCTGATCGTATTACCACGATTCTTCAATCGCTGGCGTGAAATTTCAGCTAAATGTGGCTAATAGATTTGCTCGTGAACCTACATCAAAGGAAATCGAGAACAGAGATTAAATTTCGTGCTTTAAATTAGAAAAAGAAGACAGATCTCAGAATATATGATGGTTTAAGTTAACAAAAGTATGAAGATGAAATTTTTGTAAAAGAGAATGTAGATGAGGAAATAGATATATGAACTATATTTATCATAATCTGTCACAGGTGGCATTGAACAACCCCATACTGAAAGCAGATCTTCCAGAAATTACTCTCAGTAGACATAAAATTGAAAGGCTAGACAGGCTGAAAAACCCAGAAGTAACATTCAATTGGTTACTATAGTGAGATACAAACTTTAAGAGTTCTGTATCTCGGTATCAAGCTAAGTTATCTAAAATCTAATGTGTTACAAGTTTTAAAATACAATGATGCCCTCCCATTTCACCTTTAGTGCTCATAACGCAACAAACAACAAAGCCTTAGGGAATATAGGAGTAAAATATAGCAAGACCACCATTTCCATGGCAACCATTAGCATTATATCATCAAATGCGTTGGTATGAATAGCTATTACAGTCGTTAAGTCAGCCATGTGTATTTGTAACGAAATCCTACAGTTGTTTATGAAAACAGCATTTTACTGTAGCTTACTTACTTTCTTATCCGTTCGTCTTCTACCGTGAGGTGTAGAGGTTTGTAAGAGAGAGCGCCATACTATTCTATCGGCTGTCTTCCTCCTGGCTTGGTTCCACTCTAGTCCTCGGTCCTTCAAAGACTGTCTAATGTTGTCCTCCCAGCGGAATTTGGGTCGTCCTGGAGGTCTGGATCCCTGGCTCTTAGTTTCCCATGCTTGTCGTGGTCTGTAGCTCCTCTTCTTAAAGAAACCTCCGCAACAAGAGCACGAGGTTTTGATGCAGGCTTCCTGCAATTGACAAGCTGTTGCGGCGACTCAATGCTTCGTAATTAGCTAAAAAGGCATTGAATGAACGAATCAAACTGTCTTTAAACAGGTTTCCAAATATGTACATTTAATTATTGAGTAATATATATATATATATATATATATATATATATATATATATATATATATATATATATGTGTGTATATATATATATATATATATATATATATATATAAAATATATATCTATAGATACATATAGATATATATATATATATATATGTGTGATGGGGCCGAAAAGGAGACGCCCGCCCCCTACCTGTTTCTAGGCAGATTATTTTCGATGTGCGCGAAGCATTCTGGGTTGTGAAAAGTCTGAAGTAGAAGATATGTAATGAGGCCATAATAAAGCCTGAGAATTAATTGTGGTGTATAGTTGTGAGTCATATTTGATATTCGTGTGTTATATTAAATAGCTGTAGGTTTTATTTGTGTTTTCGCTATTCCTAAAGCGATAATCGCGTGTGATATTTAAGTAGCCAAGATTAATACGCCTAGCGCGCAGTAAAGTGAGTGATTAGCCTAGTGCCTATAAAAAGAGATAGCGAACTACCAGCGGCCCTTTTTAAGTATCAGCCCTGACGATAGAGAACGAAACGAGGCGCGCTGTGTACCCACACAGAAGAACACAAAGACATGACACGTGAGTTAATTTAAATTAGAATTAGTTTTATATAATTCGGAAATAATATCGATGTGGCTATTTTAATGTTGAGTGATATAGATAGATGTGTTTTCAAAAGAAAATGTCTTTTTACGACATTATAATTTAGTCTTGAAATGATAGATGAGTGAAAATAATGTTTGATAGGTTTTATTAGGCACGCAAAGCCCAAATCACAGATGTGAGAGTTTAGTATCAAGTATTCCATTCATCAGAGAAAGGCAAATTTAGTAGGGAGCTATTTCATACATGAAACTGGACAGAGAAGCGATTTTTTACTTTAATTTAGATGATATTGACTGTTATCAGGATGGCAACCACGTGGTCATGAAAGGCGGCGCGTCACCATGTGTGATTGTATAAAGAAGACGCCAGTTTTATATTGTGTGAATTGACACGTGGGTGGGAAGCAGATTAAGATAATTTTCCCCAGTAAAGGAAAGAGATAGTTTTCGTGTTAATGCCAGTTTTGTTAAAGTCAAGAGTAATTATTTTATTTCTCTTATGTAAAAGTAATTGAGTGTATTTCACGATAGCCTACTTATCATAATTCTACTGTATATTTAATGGGTTACTGTGAGGTGAGAATATGTATTTAGATTTCTGGAGAGCGCGAGGCCACTCCTTTGTTGAGACATGTGTTTCTCTGGTTGCTCCCGGCGGAGCATGGAAACACCAATGTGGCTGGTGTCTATCAGAAAGCCTGCATGAAGCATTTATATGCTAATGCAGTGATTTGTTTCGGTAAACGATGTGTTTCATGTGATGAGATTCCCAGTCTCATCAGTGGTCATATACGACACTCTTGTTGCCAGGCGCACCAGTCGTCACATACGACATGCTTCAGAATGCAGTAACGAATATTAATGTGGATAGTCTACGAGGTAGTAGCTTATTCGCGTTATTGAGAGTATTTGTTGTACATATAGTTGAATATTATTTTATGTCCATTTTATGATTATTTAATTATGGGTATGTGAGGAATGGTTGTGAGAGCACGTGGGCTCACTTCAAGGTATATATTTCTCTTCTCCGCTCCTGAGGGAGCATGGGGCCAACAGTGTGGTTTGCCTCCATATTAAGTATTCATATGCTAGGGCAGTAGTGTTTCGGTAGCAATCTGTGTTACATGGTGAGATTGCCAGCCCCACGCACAACACCTTACTAGTCTCATTGGACGACATGCATGAGTGTGTGGGTGTGTGATAGCTGAGTGTGTGGTCTTGCAGTAGTGGTTTCCGTAGCAACCTGTGTTACATGGTGAGATTGCCAGCCCCACGCACAACACCTTACTAGTCGCATTGGATGACACGCATATGTGTGTGCATGTGTGACAGTTGAGGGTGTCAGGTAGTACACGTGGAAGGACTGTTTGGCAGGTGAGAGCATGATTATTTAACTACTATGATTTAAATATTCGTTGCTTTGTTTGCTTCTTCAGGTTAGCATCGGGCACTGTTGGGTGTTTTGTTTTGTTTAGTTTTGTTTTGTTATGTTCGCTAGTTTATTTGTTTAATGTTTGCTTTGTCACTGAATGGGTTATAAAAATAAATATAGCCCCTGCTTCTAGAATCAAGAGTTTTATTGTTGTTCGGGTCGGTGCGAGTGTGTGACAAGAGAGATGGTCACACATCACAATATAATCATCATCATCATCTCGCCCAACCTACCATACCATATATATATATATATATATATATATATATATATGTATATATATATATATTTAGATATATATATATATATACTATATTATAATATACTGTTTAAAAAAAAAGAAACGCATAGCTATCCGAGGGCGCGTTTTTATGAGTTTGTAAGTAAAATTTGGTGCTAGGGTATATAAAAACCAGCCTCAAATATTCTTTACAGTGTCAAATGCACGTGTTTTGACCCGAATTGCGTTCGTTTTTGTAATCGTTTACAACCCAGTGGTCAATAGTGTTTATGACGCAATTTTTTGACCACAGCTCATGTTGCGCGCACGTGAAAGCAACAAAAATTTGTGGTGAACACTATTCACTGACTACGCAACTGAAACCCTATAAAAGGATAACGCTACACAAAAAAAAAATTCAGTTCATTATTTAAGCAGACATTTTATGGCGTCTCTATCGATAAATTTAAGAAACATTGCTATTGGCCGACTGCATGCAGGCGAACGTCAAAGTCAGGTTGCCAGGCATCTAAACGTGCATCAGAGTACCATCAGTCGATTTTGGCACCGGTTCCAAGCCACTGGCTCAGTTGAAGACCGGCATATCGCAGTGGACGACCCAGAAGTGACAACAGCAGCGGAGGATAGCTTTATTTCGGCTTCGTCACCTCAGAGACAGGTTACAACTGCTTCCTCAACTGACCAGTCATTGCCTGCAGGACGGCTTGTGTCTGATCAAACTGTCCGGAAGATACTGCTTGACGCTGGACTTTGGGCACAACGACCTCACCGAGGACCTGTCCTTACGCGCAGCCATCACCAAAATCGACTTCTTTGGGCCAACCAGCATCGTCCCTGGCAGCTGACAGTCAATGGAGACGTGTCTGGTTTAGTGACGAATCTTTGTTTTCGTTGCAGCGTCATGATAGACGGCGTAGGGTCTACCGTAGGCGAAATGAACGTTTTGCCCTAAATTGCGTTGATGAAGCTCCGCCGCACGGTGGTGGCGGTGCAATGGTGTGGGGAATGATCAGTTACAACGGAAGGAGTCAATTGGTGCACATTGAAGGAGGTTTGAATGTGCAACGATACGTCAATGAAATTCTTCGACCCCATGTCCTTCCCCTTTTGGCTGCCCAAAGGTTTGTGTTTTAACAGGACAACGCCAGACCCCATTGTGCACGGTTGACCACGCAGTTCCTGACTGCCAACAACATTCTCACCCTTCCCTGGCCATCCCTGTCTCCAGACATGAGTCCGATTGTGCACCTGTGGGATGAGCTGCATAGACGTGTTTGTCGCCGAGACGTTGCTCCAGCCAATCGTCGTGATCTGTTCCAGGCACTCCAGGTGGAGTGGGCAGCCATCCCACAGGCCCACATCAGACGTCTGATCGCATCCATGCCCAGGAGATGCCAGTCGCTGATCGATGCAAGATGAGGCCACACACCATACTAACGGAAAAGCCCGTACGCCAAAAAACTTTCGTGACCCAGATGCAAAACAACTGTCAATTGATTGATTGAACCCTAAGGTATTCTTGTGTGCAATTTGAACAATTAACTCATTAAATTAAAAAAGTTATTGAATGTCAAAATTACGGCTGTGTGTGTGCCTTCTTCAGTAGGTATGCGTTTCTTTTTTTGAACAATATATATATATATATATATATATATATATATATATATATATATATATATATATATATATATATATATATATATATATATATATATATATGGGTATAACACCATATTCCCAATATGCCTCAATGGGCGTGTAACGGGATCCTTTACCTTTCTAAGGCGTGACAATGCCCGCCATTCAGAAAACATGAGGTAACATCGACGGAGATGGGGTGGAGCAACAAAGTGACAGGATATACTGTATACTCAAGAAATAAAAAGGTAACGCACAATAAATTAGAATATAAACATATCGAAGCTCAACAGGGTGACAGAGCATACTGTATACTCAGGAAATAAGAAAGTAACAAACAATAAATCAAGGTGCAAACATCCCAAAACTCAATTGGTGTGACAGGAGATATACTTGTGATGAGATAATTTGTGTCCTTTTACATCATTTTCGTTCTCTCCTGCATTATCAACTTATTTCTTCATTTTCCTCACTCATCGTCCAATTATTTGGCATATTTTATGCACCTACATTTTTTTGCCTAGTCACTATATATATATATATATCTATAAATATAATATATATATATTATATCTAAAAAATATATATATATATATATATATATATATATATATATATATATATATATATATATATATATATATATATATATATATATATATATATCTTCTTCAAGTATGAAGATGAAAAATCGTCATAGAAATAATTTGTTGTGACACAATCAAAAATAATCATGTGAGAAAATGCGCAAAGACTCGAAAATATCAGTGAGTGGTTTAACCATAATTTGACTTTGATATCTTTTATTGATACCCTAGAACGTGAGTTTACAATAGCAATGACAGTCAAGCGATCCATATAATGTAATCCCTTATTTCTGGAATTTGTGCCTATATTAATACAAAACCAACAGTATTATTTTTTACTCAGATCATTGAATTTTGGAACTTGTGCCCATCTTAGTGTATAGTCAAGAGAATCACTTAATCCTGAAATTTGTGTACATATTAGCATATGGTCAAGGGTAACTATATACTATTATCACCTAGTTTTGGAACGTGTCTATACTGGGAAACACAGTCCAGGTACCATATACTGCGATCTTCTGGAACTTATGGCTATGTGAATACACAGTCACTAGAGAACACCTCATGATCAAACAACAATGGAATCTATGCCTTCACTAGTACACAGGTGAACCATACACTATGAACAGCTCTGGAACATATTTATGATTCTATAAACGCATCTAGTTTACATTTACAAATTGAGACGTTGACTCTCTTTTCCTTCCTAACACCTTACTCCTCTACTTAAAAACATTATCCCACTATTTATTTATACATACCGTGTTGAGATTTAAAAATACATTACTTTGTTGAGTCAAAATTCAAATTTATGAGAAGCCAAAACATTCATTATTTTGCCTTGTTTAGTTAAAAAAAATATCATAGTCGCAAGTGTTTGATAGATTTATATGATGATATATCATGTCTATTCTATTCTTCGTACTCTTTTTTAAGACCTCTGCTAACTGTTGCATGTGATAATCTCTCAAAACATTATCTTTTTCAAGTACTCTTTATATATTTTGTTGTCTACATTATCCCACAGTAAAATATATTACTGTTGATGTCAAAATTGTTTTGTACATATCCGTGTGATTAAAAAAAAATACACGTGTTTAAGATTTATATGCACTCATATTCCTTCTCTACCATTATGCATGAAACTAAAAATGGAGATAAGTATCCATTACGTCTACATTTTCAACAGTATATATGTAGCGGTATATGCGATGATTTTGCGAGAAATCTGTCACCCATATGCATGAAATTTGGGGGGAAACTAGGAGAAAAGTAAAAATGTGATCTAGTCAAAATACAGAAATAAAAATCTAGCGGATTGACATAAGTCTTGGGCCTGACCATGAAGGACTTGTCACAGAGAGCTGAAATTTTGTGTAGTGTTTATTCCTTTTCAATATAGCCACCGTCTGAATTGACACACTTCTGCCATCTCTGCTTGACCTTGAAAAGACCTTGGGAGTAGAACACCCTATTTTTTCAAACTAAACCAGTCATCACATGCCAGTATAACCTCTTCATCGCTGTCAAAATGATTTCCTTTTAACTGTTTTTTTAAGATTTGGGAATAGAAAAAAGTCTGATGGAGCCAAATCTGGAGAATATGGTGGGTGTGGAAGAATTTCAATATTCAAATCGTTGGCTGCTAGCTGCACAAGCCGTGCTTTGTGAGAGGGCACGTTGTCTTGAAGCAAAGGAAGATTTTGAGTGCGCGTTATCCTTCGTTTCCTGGTCACAACCTTTCTTAGTTTGGTGAGAAGATCTGCATAGTACTGTCCATTTACTGTGTTGCCACGAGGCAGATAACACTGACTAACAAAAAAAAAAAATTTTTTTTCTTTCTCTAACATTTCTATGTTTTTCTGGTCAATTTTAATGCGCTGTTTTTAAATCTGCAAACCGTTTTTCTCTATCAGGTCGGGATCTCTAGAAATACGCAATTGAAGTTTTTTAACAACGCATACAGTATTACAACATCATTCGTACAAGAAGTATAACAGTTATGTAGGCTTGAATTTCTTTGCAGTCGACTTTCGTCGGTGAATGGCATGTGGTACATCGCGATGAAGCATCCAACAATAATCGGCAAGCATGGTCACACTCCACCGTCCTTGATAACGTGACTCCATTACGGCGATATCTTGATGGAATCGTTCTCCATGTTCATCGCTGACTTCGCCAAGGTTGTCAAGGAAAAAGTCAAGATGCGAATCGAGCAAATGGATTTTGAGGGACATGTTACAGCCCATAATTCTGTATGCATCTATGCACTGCTTAAACAATATGCACATAGTCGACAGATTTGTGATTTTCCCAGAAAATTTATCGACGATCGATTTGAATGCCATCCATGCGCGAAGTTCACTACCATGTAACAAGTTCTCGAATTGTTTGTCTGCAATAACTTTCCTAATCTGAGGTCCTACAAAGATACCTTCCTTTATCTTTGCATCGCTAACTTGCGGGAAACTTTTCTCGAAGATAAGTGAAAGCTTTGCTCGTTTTATCTAACGCTTTTACGAAATTCTTCATGAGCCCCAACTTTATATGTAACGGTGGTAAAATGATGCCGTCTTTGTTAACTAATGGCTGTTGTTTTTTTGTGTATTACATTTTTTATGCCCGAGAGCTGCATACGATCCCTGATAGGCCACACCTTTCTTGCATAATGTTCCTGTCTGTTGCGGCTGTTCCATTCACATAGGAAGCAACAAAATTTAGTATACCCAGTCTGCATGCCCGTGAGAATTGCAATGACCTTTAGGTCTCCACAAATCAGCCATTGGTAGTCATTGTACTTTATTTTTGCCAAAAGTATAGCCATATTGTCATAAGTTTCTTTCATATGAACAGAGTAGGCGACTGGAATTGATGAAAATAAATTTCCGTTATGCAATAACACGGCTTTTAGACTAGTCTTGGAAGAGTCGATGAAAAGTCGCCATTCGTTGACTATGTGCTCATGACCGAGGTGCACCATTAGACCGTTTACATCTTTGCAATAGCAAATGTCATCATCCATCTCAAAGTATTGAACAAGTTCTCTGTGTCTATGACGAAATTTAGATATCGGAGTATTGGGCGCTAAAAGATTCCATTCTTTGAGTCGCCAACCGAGTAATTCCGCTTGTCCTTTGGTAAGAGCGTGATCACGTATTAGATCTGAAAGTTCTAAATGGTTAATTAAGTGAACACCATCATTCACCGGTATATAATCCGAGTCAGAATTAGTTTCTAAAGCAGGTAAACTATCACTTTCTGATGGTTCATTCACGTCCAACGGATATTGTTCTGGTGGAACTGGGATCGGACACGTGATTGGATCATGAGGCACTGGTTTCGAAACCGATTCAATATTTGGATAAACCACAGACTTTCTAGTTTTAAAAGTGAAACCATGGATATTTGTCAAGCAGAAGTAACAATCAGTAGCGTGATTTGTCGGTTCACGCCATATTACTGGCACTCCAAAAGGCATCGACTTATGCTTCGGCGATTTTCGTAACCAACCTGCCAATGTATTTGCACAAGTCGAACAAACTGCATTTGGCTTCCAAGATTTATTTGCATCATCAACTTTCGAATCGAAATAAAGTTCATATGCTTTCTTTAGTAATGGTGTAAAGTTTTTCTGGTGAACACGATCGGTAAAATATCCGCACACGTAACAGAACAGATCAGCCGAATTTCTACAACTTCTAGAAGCCATATTTCGCTCAGAATTATTTCAAAATACAGTAACTATTTGAAAAAATAGCGTAAACAAATGTCATGCATCTTTTAGCAGTATAAAAAGTAGAATTTTTTTTGCATTTTATTAATTTTTAATAAGTTATATAGTAAAAATGAAACGGAGCAAATAACGGTTTCCCAAAAATATATTTATTCACAAATATCATAAGAACCCGATGTAATAGAGATGAACGGATTTCAAAATTTGAAATCAGCGCAAGAAACTGACCTAAGAACACTTATTCTTATATAAGAAAGAAAAATGCTCATCTACTGTCACCATCGTCTCCAAAAAAATTGTTTGACTGACACTTTTTGAGCAACTGTTGACAGCAATTACCCTCGTTTGCTTCTGTTCACTGTCAACACAAGATCGCGGTAACCCAGCGTGAACACACTTTTCCCATGTTCAGTCTGTTGTTAAAATTCTCAGAATAAACTGTTCTTTCATTTAGTTTTACTCTACTAGCTATCTCCACAATTGTCATGTTTCGATCCTGGTCAATGATTTTCTTCACTCTTGTTGCATTTTCATCGTTGCACTCTGAGGATGGTCTACCAGATCTTGGCAGATCAGCAACATTTGAGCGGCCGCACTTAAACTGTTGACACCAGTTTTTTTAACCGAAGTATATGAAGGACAAGAATCACTGAAACACTGGTTCCATCTCCCTGTGTATTTCTGTAGTGTGTTATTTCCCTGAAACATCAGAAATATTAATCACAGTCTAGGGCTCCTTCTATTTCCATTGTTTTGTCAAATCTTTGGAGCAGCAGATCGGTCAATAGGGTAACCATTGCGCCGTGCACCGTACGAAAAACCATTGAAGAAACAAAATCTACTTCACACATTCAGTGCAAATATGAAGAACTTTAAATGTCCAATTTTCACTTCACTCCCTTGACTCCATCATGGTCAGCGCCCAAGACTTAAGTCAATCCCCTTGTATTCCTACAAGCTGTGTTTCGTTCTCCTTTATGCGCATTCAAGTAGCTTTCATGTGCCGTTTGCGCTGTTTTCTTATTTTACCCGAAATGCGCCTTGATAAGTTTAAAGCAATGCACGTTCTTTTTATAAATCGTGATTTGTAGCGAAAGTCTTATTGTAGTAAAAAATAAGGTTATCCTGGACAAAAAGATGAACAGAAGATACCAGATAGTGCCAGGAAAGACAGGTCTTACAAGAAAAACCACCCCTTTTCTGAACATAATAAGGGTGTAAATCGACACAAAGTTAGGAAACAGCTGATAACCCTCCAGGAGTGAATGATAGTGAAATGTCCTAAAGTCTATTTGCTGCTCCTTTCAAGATCCACCTATGAAATTATGTAGAATTATTGATTAGGTTGGCTAATTTTTCAAGGTATTATATCTTTGTCCTATCCTATAACTATAATAGTAACCAACAAAACTTGTAACTCAATGTAAATAATTTCAGAATCTGCTGGAACATATTTACAATTTATTAAACCTATACCGGTTCTCTTTTCGGTTAGGTAAAATTAAAAGAAATTCAAAGATATTAACAGCAATAAAATATAAATAAACATAGAAACTTTAATTATCAAAACAGAATCCTGTCTTTGAAAGTTTCTAATTTTCTCTACAACTCGAAATTAATTATTATAATAAACTATCTTATGTCACGTGAGTTGCAACTGTGAAGGTAAGTATATATTCATTTTATCGACAAATGATTCACAACACTGTACTTGTTATCGTTTATTAATTACTTGATAGAGTGAGACGGTAGTTCTGGTCCGTGTACACACACACTAGGCCAAGAACTATCGCACCACAGAGTCCCACCGAAGTGGATGTCTCGTACAATCTTGGTAGTTGCAGGATAAAACCTGGAATACAAATAATCGCAACTTTTGTATGGTCCAGCACTATTCTATCCTTACATACAATGGACGTAACAAACAGTGTCAGACATTGTGCTAACATATGCACAGGACATTTTACCTCACACTACAATTTCCTTATAAATCCTAAGTTAGATCCAGTTGTCCATGATCTGCTTCCATACAATGATTTGGCCTAGTAATAAAACTACTAAGTAATATCTTGATCAATTAATTACAACAATTCCTGTCAATCCTTCCTTAGGTTCCTGATAAATGTCATTTCTTTAAGAAATCCTCCTTCAAATACATTACACTAGTCAACAACCAAAATGTACCAGAAATGAAAATAGCTGATCTAAACTAATTTTGGTGTGCTGAAAACGAAAATGACATTAAAACATGTTGATTGGCTCTAGTTTTCAAGATATGTGCTACTAGTTTATTTAATTACGGTCAATTTATATATATGACGCAACTGTTGTGGGCGATTGCATAATTTTTTTTCTAATGACCAATAAAAATTGAACTAGAAGTTGATGATGCAATCCTACCTATGATTACATCACCCTTGTGTATAAATATTTTATCTCTCATAAAATTTTGCCATTAGTTAGTGCATTTGTCCTTATCAAAAGTATCGTAGTTAGAAATGCCTAGGACACGTGTGAACAGTGCTAATAATTTCTGTTATATATGTGGTGAGGTGACATTTCTATCACAAAAACGAAATGTAACTAAAGTGATTAAGAAGGCACAGTTTGTATTTTGGCTGCAGAATAGGAGATCAAGATAAGAGCTGGGCGCCACACGTATGCTGCAGTACATGTGCAGCACATCTTAAACTGTGGTTGACTGGCAAAAGGCAAGCTATGCCTTTTGCAGTCCCAATAATTTGGAGAGAGCCCACTGATCATCTAAACAACTGTTACTTTTGCATGGTCCCTCCAATTGGGAAAGGCATATCAAAGAAGAAAAAATGGACTCTGGAATATCCAAACAACCCCTCTGCAATACGTCCGGTACCACATGGCGATGACCTACCAGTTCCCAAAGTGCCAGAATCATTTTCAGCTGCTTCCACTGATGAAGAAGAGGACATTGGTGGTCCTGAACCATCAACCTCAAGCGACCCAGATTTTGAGCAAACTACATCCACTAAACCACACTTAATAACCCAAGGTGAACTGAATGATCTTGTAAGAGATCTGAATTTACCGAAGAACAAGGTGGAGCTTTTGGGTTCCAGGTTGCAACAGTGGAATCTCCTGGCAGAAGATGTTACAATTTCTGTGTATAGGAACCGCCAGAAGCCGCTTATTACATTCTTTTTCAAATAGCGTCACCTTTCTGCGTGCCACAACATTTCTGGTTTAATGGCTGCCCTCAAAATCAATTACATACCGGAAGAGTGGAGGCTTTTCATTGATTCATCCAAGACGAGTCTTAAAGCTGTTTTGTTGAATAATGGTAATGTGTTACCGTCAATTCCAGTTGATCACGCAGTTCATATGAAAGAAACTTATGAAAACATTAAGCAGCTTTTGAAGTGTATCATCATCATCGGTCACTTTGCGGTGACTTAAAAGTGGTCGCTCTTTTGCTTGGACAACAGGGTGGATACACCAAGTACTGTTGCTTTCTCTGTGAGTGGGATAGCCGTGCACGAAGTGACCATTACATCAGAAGAAATTGGCCAATCAGGCAGTCATTGCAGCCTGGCAGTAAGAACGTTGAGAACCCAGCATTTGTCGACACCAGCAAGATTTTGTTGCCACCCTTGCACATTAACCCAAAAAAAATCTGCAGAGCTGGGATCCGCTTCATTAAAAGAAAGACAGATTAACGTGTGTGGGTGTCCTAAAGTTTGCGCCAGACGGCGAACAACAGCACGATTGTAGGTAAGAATGTATGTCAGGGCCCTGATGAATGAACAAAGAGAAAGCAGGAACGAGTGACTCTTTTATGGTATACCAAATTTCACCCACTTTGTATTTCTTTATGCTAGTTTTTTTTTGTTGCTAACAATATTTTCCTTAGGATAGATTAGAGTATCAAACCCTTTTCATACCTTTAAAGGGAACTCCTAGACTAAAGCAGATGTATCCGTGACTCTTTGGGGCTATCACTTTTCTTCTAATAGGACTGTGGGCTATACATCGAGGGAAAAGATCATACTAATATCAAAGTCTGTTCATACCTTTAAAAGGGAAAATATTAGACTACAGCAGATGTATCCGTGATTCTTAAGGGCTATCAATTTTCTTCTAACAAAAATGTGGGCTATACATCGAGGGAAAGGATCAAACCAATGGGTCTATCATTCTTGTAGCAATTCATTGACTTTATGACTATTTGTATATGTTTGATGTAATTTTATATGTTGTGATGGAAGTTTATTATGATAATTAAACTTCACATAAACTTATTCCAGTGTGTCGGTCAGTTCGTTCCCAATTATCTATATTTCCATTGTCGTAGTTTCACGTCTGTGTGTCTATTGTAGTCACTTATGTGTGTGTGTATGTGAGGGATATATATATTACTATATATCATACTAGACGGTCTGACAAATCTTAATCTGTTGTAGATGATAGGCTGATTGAGAGAAATCATCTCGAGGGTCAGAGACCGACTCTAATATATTTCCTCCATCTCACTCGTGAAATCTATTTCTACCTATATCTCACTGAGATATCACCTGTTTCTATTGCTATTCAGAAGGGACCAAATCTAAGTCTTAATTCACCTATCACAAATCTACGACAAATGTGGTCTCGTCCGTAGGATTTTTTGAACTTAGGAAGACGAGTTCGACAAATGTGGGCTCGTTTCCGGAAATTGAACTAAAAATCCCGAGCAAGGACGACAAATGAATTCTCGTCTATCAGGATTTTGAACTTAGAATAGGAAGACGAGACGACTAATTGTGCTTGTTTTTCTGGGAATTGAACTCTGAGTCCTGAGCTAGCATGACAAAATCAGCTCGTCTGAAGATTATGTATTCTGAAATAGAGAAAGAGTGTGGTTGTCTCGTGGATTTTAGTACCTTTTAAAAATAACTATTCCCCTAGACCAACGATCTGTTTATGGGCGTGCTGAACATATGAGTTACAGGTTGATTTTGTCGGAATATATGTTATTTATTGGTGTGCTGATTTTATTAATGTGTGATGAGGGGGTGGAGTGGTGGCAGAAGTGTGTTTTTAATGTTTACAGGAAGCAATGTAAGGGACTGAGAAGTGAGTCGATAGTGGTAAGCTTATTGTCATTAGACAACTTGAGAGATTATGTTATTTTTTGTATTTGTTGTAAGTTTGACCAAAATAGAAGTAAGCATTTTAAGCTTTATGGAGGAACATAAGAATTTGGACGAGTTTATGGATATCGTTAGGGATAGAGAATAGAGAGTTGTGGTGAAGTACGCAGCATGAGAAGTGAGAGGGAGAGAGACACTTGAGAAGGAGAGTAAGGAGAACAGCATGAAATTCGGCGTCCTTAAAGCTCTAGAATTCCAAAGTCGTGTGCTGCCTCTACCTCCATCAATGAAGTCTTCTCTCATTCTTCTGTAACTGATCCTTCTAACATCCCCACACAATCTACTCATCTCACTGCTATGTCTTTGCGCGCTAGAATCTTATCCCCTGTCCTAAACGAGAAGATTGACACTATCTAGAAAAATTTGAAAAAATTGCAACTCTGAACGGTTAGAGAGGATCGCGTTGGAATAATGAAAACTTTCCTCAGCTTTGAAAAGCAGTGCGTATCATTAGTTTACGCCAAACTGAAAAGCAACCAACAAGAAAATTACGACGTGTTTCTAAAAAGCTTATTGAGCGCTTTGAAATGAATGGCATTCGCCAAAGTTTTTGGCAACTGTTTTCGCAACAGCAGGAAGGACGAGGCTCTGAAACTTTTCAGCACGTTTCTCGTCTCGTTTTTGAAGGATACTTTAGACAAAGTGGCCTTGACTCTCGCAGCTCCCCTCTACCTATGAAGGCTTGAGAATTTGTTATGATAACCGAACAAATAAAGAACACTTTGTCTGCTGACTACCCGAGGAGATTTCTTTGCTGAGCAGGGCGCAGAAAAGCTTGAAGACATTTTTGGAAAAGTCTGAGCGTTATCAAAGATGCGCTGGCTGAACTGCCGGTCCACAAAAACGTAAACCGACAGAAGAAGTCAATTGCGAAAGTAATAATCTAGACCAATCTTCTCATGCTTCTCATGCTTCTAATCAGAATAACCACAGAGAAACTGGACCTCAAAACCCCCCTCCTGAAAAATCCAAGGTTCTACTAGAAACAAGTACCTTCAACCACAGTAAACAGTCTGAATCAACCCGACCGCCCTTCATGGCAAACCGCAGCCAGCGAGGACGTCAAGGGACAAAGGGGTAAACCCCTGCGCACGGACTAATGATCAAGGCGAGCACACCTGAGCCTAAACGCATCGGCGATGCTTGCTAACAGTCCCACCGCAAGGCGGAATTATTGACAGTGATTCCCTGCTCTTGAGGGATAGATACCCTCAACGCTGAGTACTGTTAATATTGAAACGTTCTCAAAACTTTTTGTTTTTTTGACACGGGGCCTTTCTTATGATTGCATATGTTCCCGCCAGCACCTGGTTAAAACCCGGTCAAGAGACAGGAGAGACCGTCGAACTTTTGTGGAGTCTCTAAGAGTGATGCAACCTACATTCGCTTCCCAACGCATTGGTGGAGATATACTCTGAACTTTGTCAGAGGGTGTGATCAAAGCGGCCTAGTTATGATGATCCCATCCTACCCAGTCATACTTTGGCGGTGAGATACTGTTTATTGGGAAAACCGCAATAGCCGAAATTGGCAGCATTAACTACAAAAGAGCAAACCAAGCTGGAACGGAGAGCCTGCGCCCTAATTTGTTACCTATGGAAAATAAAGGAGCGCACCAAAAGGACACTACTTTGGCACCCTGCTTTAGGAAACTGCCCATGGCTAAGAGGAAACCCAGACTTCACGGGGACATTTTTTCCAAGGATCACCAACTTTATCGCAGAACGGGGCAAGCCTGACCAGGTTATCTAAAACCATCTCCTAGTACCGAAACAGTACAGAATCCAAATCCTAGAAATGGGGCACACTCTTCCCTTCAGTCCCTTCAGCGACATATGGGAAAGAACGCCAACAAACCAACGGATAACTACTCATTATGGTGTGCCAGGAAGTAAATACTGTATAATATCATGATTAATGAGTCCCATAACCTTTGCCCAGTGCCACCGTGATGACCACACACAAGCAACGGACAACAACCCAAGTTCCACATTGGTTAAAATCCCAATAATTGTAACAACCAATTTGAACGGGTTTGTTGAATCCTCATTTTAGGACCCCTAGAATGACTAAAATAAGAACAGGTTCAACCTCACCTTATTCCGACACATGCACTATATAGGCAAACTAACCCCGCAACATGCGCAGATCCAAGCATTTCGCAGAAGCCCTCGTGCATATTTTCACTCGGTGATTTTCCTAATCCCTCAGCAAGTGTTGACGATAACGATCTCCATAACCGAAACCTGTTGAATGGATGAGATCGTTAAGATCTTAGGGACATTACATCAACCCAAACCTTACTCATGTCCAAAGTGGGTTATAAACGTTTTAACAGCAAACCTCAACATTGAACTAATAACGCCAAAAGTGAAACCTGACGATTGAGATCTTTTTCTAATCCAGCATCTCTATTTGGCTACCGAGAAAACCCCACATACGTCCACTAGATTATACTGATAGCCACGCTTAAATACGGAAGACCCATTTAATGGCCCGCTTGAAGAGCCTTACTTTGGTCGTTACGAGACCATAAGGCCGATTGATACAGTTGGTATCATCAAGTAAATATGAGACCCGGAAATAAAGATAGTTTTGAAACTAGGTATGAAATTATGGGATCATCAATTCCTAGCAACGACTAACTTTAAAGCGATCAACAGCGCAAAGCACGCTAACCGTATACAGAAAAGTTTGCGAAAGAAAGAGAACTTGAAGCATTAGAGAAAGTATTTTGGTGTTACTACCCCACCGGAACAACAAACATGAGGATACGGAAGGCAAGGACCCGTTTACCGTCCGTGAAAAAAAAAAGTATTTCTAAGGCTAACTACCAGATCTCTATTCCCAAGGAAAAGGAAAGGTTTATCCAATTTAAATCTGTTAAAAGAAAATACATGGAAAGACCAGTGCCGAACCTCCGAACCATCCTCCTGACGTATCGCCAAAAATTGACGAAGATGACGAAAGTTTGCAGTAAATTCCACTGCAATCACACGGAATCTTTCAAAAATGTCCAACAAGCGGCTAACGCTCTATCAAGCTCTCACAGGAGATACATTCCAGAGAAAGGAAACTAGGGAGTAGACTTTGCGTAGAAATGGAGATACGTAGAGGGGAGATGAGAGGGGAATATGAACAGACACCCTGAAGCTACGGATAATAATAACTAAATTTCCCATAAACTTAGACATGTGATGGAGCCTTCCATATTTTTACAAGGGGGGACGTTTCAGTCGCATAGATATTTATTATCACTCAAAATTCTCATATTCCTTTTCTTTTTTCTAACACCCTTGTCCCTCTACATTATTATCGCTCATTTTATCTTAATCCTTGTTTTTCGTATTCGTATCCGATTGGCGTATAAAATATTATTTTTTCCATTCTACTTTGGCCGTTTCTTTTCCTCATTTGTAGTAACTGCAATTTTATTACGTAGATGTCAGTCCCTTGACGAGACGAGATAAGGGGGCGGTGGGGGGTGTGGAAAATTCGTCTAGACAGACATGTATTTGTCAGACAGATCGACTACAATTTCACCTGACACAGCGTTCTCTTTTCGGCTGTAGTTCTCTGGCGTTGAGGTGTGAACGTGGCGGCCTCCATGCATTGCACAGGAATGAGAATAGTTAGACGGAGGTGTCAAAGTACCGCGATATTTTGGCAGTTAATGGCCACATCTAAGTATGTGAAGTGTTAAGAAGCCGTGAAGGGGAGACTAATTACGGAATGCGAAAATAACGTAGGAAACCTTTTTGTCAGTTTTTCATATAACTATAACACAAGATTTAAGACTACATCATTACATACATCCTAGTTAGCAGTATACGTGATCGCATCGATCTAGATTCTTCTATTATATAAGTGAACGACGCATGTAACGTTGTGTGAAACCCTTATTTCATGTTTTGGAGGTAATATATTAAAATTTCTAGTAGTAATAGATGTGATACAGAGAAAACCACTTATCTCATATTACTAGTATAGATTTCAGAGCATAACAAAGAATTTAAAAGTCAGTTAAATACGCTAGACGTCATTTTTCAGTCGAACATCAGATAAATTATAATTTCTATAGCTACAAACACATTCAGCAATTAAGAATAATATTTGATATAAAATTGCTAATAATCATCGAGAAAATTTTAAACCTAACTTATAACTGCACGAGATTCAACCCTCGTGAACATCGCCTCTTACAGCGCATCGAGACCACAAGTGGGTTCCAGCGTATCGCATCTGGTCGCATGCTAACCATTTTCCCCATGCCACCCATTCAAGATATCAGATGCTCAGCAGTCACACTTCCTACTCCGCTTACGTAGTCTCACCTCCAGCTACTTATCCAGCCTTCCCCCAATTAATACGCATCAATTAACCATACCCTCAATCCGCAAATTTGTAATGATTTTTATACCCGCCCAGCAAAAAATCAACAAACTGTCTCGCCTCTGTCCTACCCCATGAGACTGTCCCTAGCCTCCTCTTACTCCATACTCGATCCCTAGGTTTGTTTGTATTCCCACTGATCTTGTTCTCGCACTGAGAGAATCATTCAGTCCTCAGCAAGTGCTTGCACTTTGTCCATCTCACCAACCCATCCTCCTGATCCAGTACAATCTCCTCCATATTATCCATCGTTTCATCGCCGTCCAGCGCCATCAGCTCCCATTTCCGCAACATTGATTGTCCTCAGAGAATCGCAGGCAGAATCAGATGATGCCCTTTTGCACTCTTTTGCACCTCACCAAGAAAAAAACATTTCCAAAGCCCTCTCCATGGGGCATTTCGCCACGCTCTGGATTTATATATTCATAATACCCTCCACGACATTCAGCAGCTCCAAACTCAAACGCCTGCGTTATTCCAAACCTTACATCTGGATTATTCTCATACCCTTAACTAAGCACCCGCCTCCGAGATGACATTAGTTAATCAAACCGGCTGACAAAGTAGGGCCATAGTGGTATTGGCGCAAGGACATGTACCTCCAAGAAGGTAATAAGCAGCTCAGCCAACAGCTCCTTCGACCAGACGCAGTGACAATGAAGCGACAGTCCTCAACAAACGTCTTGTCCCATGACACCATCAAAAGTCTTTATCGCTCAACCCAAGTCCTTACCTTCTAGCGATATCTCATAACTCCGTATTAGAACAATATTGTCCTGGGTAAGCCTGTGTATTATATATGCCATCACCCCAAAATTTTCATAAACCCTCCAACCCTGGGAGACCCCATTGTCTCTGCGTGTGCCATGCCCTACCGAACTTATATCTGACTTCCTCGATGCAACTACCATCCTATTGTAGATCCAGCTTCCTTCCCTTCATAAAGGCACAAACCATGCTCTTATCTACATTTTCCTCTAGATCAGCTTTTCTTCTCCAGACCGTACCTACCGTCTATATTCGTAGAAAAAAAAAGTGTATGCTCACTTTACAACTTCCCTTATCCTCAACTCTGCGGGTCTCTCCGAGCTTCTCCGTTTTTCCTGGACAGCGCAACGCACCCCTCTATCGCTACAGAGACTCTCCTGCGCCTTGCAGAAACTGTCCTTCGACTCATTCCTTTGATTCAATGGACATATCTTGGACCAAATAAGTGATTTGCCATGGCACCAAATGGCCCAGTTAATTTGGCCTGTCACATCATGGCTACCTGAGTATCATTGCAGCAGAAATCCTGGACCTTTTCCATTGATGTATCATCGATACGTCGAATGATGGCATAGTTCCTCACCGATATCCAGAGGTTGACCTATCTAGTACATAATGTCATTAACAACTTCCACCCTCATCCAATTCACCTCTCACATCTCCACAGACCCTCTTTATTTTCCTTGACATTGATGTCACTATCACTCCGCCCACACCACACCACTTCGGTTTACTACAAAACCCACCGATGCACACATTGGTACCCCCTCCGTTATAGCTTCCCTCTCATCCTCTCTGCATGTCGGGACTCCTTGCTTTCACACAACTTCTCCGCCTCCGTCGTTTATGCCAAGAGATGAAAGACAACTTCCAATGCCGATCACAAGAACTGTATGGACTTCTTCCGTAACAGACAGAACCAAAGCTGTTCTTACCTCTGCCTTAGAACGTGTTCTCACCCATCATCACGTGAAGAAGGCCCTCCAACCCGCACAAACAACCTCCTCTGATAAGAGTCAAGTTTAATAATGACCTATCACCCTCACAGTTTTTTTTTTTTTTTACCCTCACAGCAGTGCTGTCAAAAAGGATTACTTGTTTCGCCACCTACCTCTCCTCCAAGCTGACCCAGAGGCGCGGGAATCATTTAGTGAGACCACCCTTGCTGGGCATAAAGACGGGAATGGACAAAAATTTGAGGACCTCCTAGTCCACAGCCGTCTGAAAACCGACAACAATGGCCACTTTGGAACCAAGTCCATGTAACCGTACACGAAGTAAAGACATGGTCATTAATTAATCGAAAACACTTCATTCTCTCGTTCCCTAACGCCAAGATTCACCATCACCCATGGGCTTCACATGTGGAGTCACGCAACGTCATTTATGCTATTATATGCAAACGTTTCACCATTACTTACATCGGCGCCAAACGGGCACACGAACACGACTGGCGACCCGATTCTGCAGACACCTCTATGACATCTCTCAGTTAAATTCCACACCTGTGTCCATCCACTTCAATGCCCCTGACCACCACGGTGCCACTGACACCCAGGTGACAGCCACCAGATACTGTTCCTCGGATGCCAACAGCCGGTTTCGCCAGGAACCACGCCTCATCCATCCTATGGGTTGCCTCAAACCCCACGCTTTGAATACCCAACATTCTTTTGTCTGAGACGCCTTTCTCTATTTTTATTTTATTAAATTTTTTTTTTTTTTAAATTATTTTTCTCCTTTATTATTTTTTATTTTATTTATTTCTTTATTTAGTTTTTATTTTTATTTATTTATTTATTTGTTTTAAATTTATTTATTATTATTATTTATTTATTTATATTTTATTTATTTATTTTATTTTATTTATTATTTATTGATTACTTTTTTCTCACTCTTTTCCAGTCCTTGTTTTTATTATTTCTTATCTTTTATGTACTGTCAACTTCCTTTTTCCGGTTTAGTGGCAGCCATCCTGCTTTGCTTCACATGTGACTGGACTTAATATTAAGGGAGTTTTTTTCTCTTATTTTTATAGTTTCATGTTCTCTACTTAATTCTCATTTTCTTTCCCTCCTGTCTCTTGTTTGTCTGTCCCTGACGAAGGCCTTGTGGCCGCAACGTAGGTTTTTCTTGTCCTTCTCCTTGTAAGACGTATTACTATTTGTGTGGGTGTGTGTGTGTGTGTTTTTTTTTTTTTTTTCAACTGATTCATCATTGAGTATTGACGAAATACGTATGTATTTCTAATTCATGATGACCGATTTGACAATATACCTTATTTCACGGGAGATTTTAAACGATAAGTCAAACTCTCCGCGTGCAGTTTATAATGTAAGTTATAACCGAGGAATAGTATGTATAAGTATTTTATATGTTGTTTTCTCTTTATTCAGTGAAACTGGGGTGGCCCAACGCTAGCAGCGTTTTAGTACATGAGAAATATCTATGAAGAACTAAAACATTTTTTTCTTAAAGACTTGGGTGTATAAAGTAAAACCTGTCTGGCATTGCGTTGGCATCCAGAACGACAGAGTACCCATTTCATAAACTTGAAGATTAAATGAAGCAACGGGCCTATCGCGCCAGATTTAATTTTTCCTGAGAAAAACTCAAGTAGATTTCAGCCCGTGTGGCAAGTAAAATATTACAATCAATAACCTTTCCGACATTGTTGACAAATTGTGGTGTGACCAAGAATTTTACCTTTGATCGAAGGTACAAACCTGACATTTTTCCTAAGTAGTGGAAACCTCGTGATTCTGACACGGTGAGCCCGATTAAAACTAATTCTTACCTCGTGATTCAAGTGACACTAACCTTAGTCTGAAAAATATTCGCATGAAGAGGACGCTCCCCGGATCCATTGGATGAACCCCCAAAAAAACTGCAGAGCTAAGATCCGCTTAATTAAAAGAAAGACAGATTAACGTGTGTGGGTGTCCTAAAGTTTGCGCCAGACGGCGAATAACAGCACGATTGTAGGTAAGAATGTATGTCAGGGCCCTGATGAATGAAGAGAAAGAAAGCAGGAACGAGTGACTCTTTTATGGTATACCAAATTTCACCCACTTTGTATTTCTTTATGCTAATTTTTGTTGTTGCTAACAATATTTTCCTTAGGATAGATTAGAGTATCAAAGCCTGTTCATACCTTTAAAGGGAACTCTTAGACTAAAGAAGATGTCTCCATGACTCTTTGGGGCTATCACTTTTCTTCTAATAGGACTGTGGGCTATACATCGAGGGAAAAGATCATACTAATATCAAAGTCTGTTCATACCTTTAAAAGGGAAAATATTAGACTACAGCAGATGTATCCGTGACTCTTTGGGGCTATCACTTTTCTTCTAACAGGAGTGTGGGCTATACATCGAGGGAAAGGATCATACCAATGGGTCTATCATTCTTGTAGCAATTCATTGACTTTATGACTATTTGTAAATGTTTGATGTAATTTTGTATGTCGTGATGGAAGTTTATTATGATAATTAAACTTCACATAAACTTATTCCAGTGTGTCGGTCAGTTCGCTCCCAATTATCTATATTTCCATTGTCATAGTTTCACGTCTGTGTGTCTATTGTAGTCACTTCTGTGTGTGTGTATGTGAGGGATATATATATATTACTATATATCATACTAGACGGTCTGACAAATCTTAATCTGTTGTAGATGATAGGCTGACTGAGAGAAATCATCTCGAGGGTCAGAGACCGACTCTAATATACTGTATTTCCTCCATCTCACTCGTGAAATCTATTTCCACCTATATCTCACTGAGATATCACCTGTTTCTATTGCTATTCAGAAGGGACGAAATCTAAGTCTTAATTCACCTATCACAAATGTACGACAGCTACTATTTGAGGAAGTCTTTGCACCTACCTCTAAAGTAACATTACCGTTGTTGAAATATCTATACCTTTCCGTTTAAACATCTTTAGTCCTTAAGAAATTAAATAAATTCGTACTATCATTTACACAAAATATTGTTCACTTAGACCAGTGTTTCTCAACCTTTTTGTGTTCACGGAACACTTTCCAATTTTCTAAAAATTTGCGGCACACCTATCTGACTCCGCGCCTCAATAAAAAATTACAGTGATATATACTAAATTAAATACACTAATCTGTGGCTACTTTAGAATAAAGAAAACTCTCAATTTGATTTTCTTTTCATCTCATCTCATAATCGGAACCTCTTCCTACCCCGTGAAACGAGGTGTAGAGGGGACCCAAGTGCACAAGGCCCATGGGCAGGACATGTAATCGAAGTGACTTGGCAAACAGGTGATTAGCCCATTGTGCCCGTGATTTTCTTTTAATTGTTTAAAATAATTTTGAAGTATATCTATTTTTGTTCAAAGCAGTTAATAGCTCCAATTATTATTGAATGAATTCAAGCTGTAAGATCAATTTTATATTACATGATCACTAAAAATATACTTCATGTTTTAAATTTACAAAGATTTTGCGGCACACTTTGATAGGCGCGGCGGCACACTAATGTGCCGCGGCACACGGCTTGAGAAACATGACTTAGACAATTCTATATAAAGAGAGGGGGTTATATATTGACATCACCATAGCTAAAATTGGAGAAACGGAGAGCGCTCTTAAAACAATAAAATAAAAGGCAGGTCTAACTCTGCATTTAGGGATATATGTAAGTCAAATTAAATGAAGTCCCGCAGAAAATAGAAATTTTGGACACAAATGTCAAAGAAATCGTAATGGACTGCTCTGAAACATTGAGAAAAATATAATAGAGACAATCAAGAAGTTACAGACTTACATAAATGGATGCTAGGGAAGAATAGAAGGATCAAATAGCATGTCAGGATCATCACTGTGCAACTAATAGAAAGGAGCAGACAAAGACCATTGGAACGGCATATGACAAGAAAGACTTTGGAGTTGAAAAATTCGCACATCGAGGAAACCTGCTGAGATCATTAAAAGGCAATCTTTGTTCTATTATCACCAAGGTAACAGACAAAAATATACTGCTGTAGAGGAACAAAGTAACAGAGACTTCACTACACTAGGTCTAGCTTTCTGAGGTGGGGTAACTAGTTCCCTATATGTTGCCTTTGCCTTCCCTAACATAAGAGCAGAAAAAGTTGCTGTTACAGAATGATTCGCTTGTTTATTGTAGCAAAGTTTGATTTGCTGGGGAGGTTATGATGGTATCCTAAAAGAATGAACTCGGTGTCTGCAATAACCGTGCGAGGTCAAGCACATGTAGGCCCGTGACTCTAAAAGATGATGATGAAATATTTGCAGGGAACCTAACGCTACCTCCGGAGATCTCACACGGTCGCTATTTTGGCTCTAGTGTCTGATGTATGATGTACCTAGTGTCTAGGGGAGAAATGAAATGATGGTACACAACACAAAAACACTTTAATTTTCTATGAGGAGGTGAATAAAACCAGTGGTTAAGTTTTTCTTTAAAAATGAATGTTTTTTCTGTACAATTTAATCTGCCTGTCCAGCCATATCTTTTGGACAGGTCTTTGAAAATGAGGACAAGATAGTTTACAGAAAAGATCAACTAAAAATGTGTGGACATTTTGCCCAATAACTATAAAGTCACTATATATCTTTCCTGTTGGAATGTTCACAGCTTACACTTTATTCATCTAAGAGGGAGAGTCACTGTGTATGAGGGGCTGTAGTTTCATCACACCCCATAAACTTCCTGAGTATGATTTGAAATACCAGTGTTTATTAAACGAAAGTGTCAGATATACCGAGATGCTTAACACATCACCTGGGATTCCTTGTAGAATGATAATACAGTATGAAGTTGCAGAAAATCTCGATCTCTCAAAATGCCCAAGCTCCTCCCGTTATCTTTTGACAGCATAAACGAATGGTCGGAGACTTGATGGCTTTATTCTCACTCAGCAGGTTTCCTGTTACCAGCTGGCAATAGGAAATAAAACCTCTGCAACAAAAAGACACCCTGGCCTTTTATATCTGATCACTTATTATATTTATTATTTTCCTACGGTGATATGGGGTCAGCCTCGCGTGCATTACAGGTGCACTCGCCCCTAATTTTACATGACTCACACCTTGCTGTGACCACACCTCAGGTCCCTATGGCAGATACGCCACTGTACGTTTACATAGTTTTCCTCAATAAAATAATGTGGAGTAACCACATTTCCTTTGGTATGATTTTCTCTTCTTTTCCTTTTTTAAATATAAATGCTTCAGGCATGTTGAACAGTGTTCATGGAACACGGAGGCTTACTAACATATTCTAATGCAATAATTATCAAAACACAATCATGACAACATACATCAGTTAGATACAGTTCAATGTGAGGACTCAACAATGTCTGCTCCCGGCACGTCCTTCACTTTTCCCAATAGCAGTATCTAACTTTGGCAGTGGGATTAAACATATTAAATTCATAAAGCATTCTTACCACAAATTTCAAGAAATATAAACAAATGACGCTGACTTGCAAAGAAGTGGCCTCAGTTTCTTCTGCACTGTCCAGACTGTGAATACTTCTTTATTTAATTTTAAAATTAACACAGCTGATCTCAGCGTATTTGAATGAAAAGTTTTGTTCAACTGGCAATGAATAATGAAAGCCTTTTGCTAATATTTATTAGCGCTGGCCAATCGAAAGCTTGCGACCACCAGAATTCAAATGTAGTTTTTGAAAAACAAAAATAATTCCAAACAAAATCTGCGTCTGGTAGTCGATTGGCCAGCCTGCTTTAGTTATGCCAATACAAAAAGATGTTTAGTTTTGGGTAACAATTTTTCTACCGCTCCCCTCTCCTCCTATACTCTTTTCTAAGCTGGTGTCCCTACCAACGTTATGAAAAAAAGCAGGAACAACAGTCTGTCTGGTCGCGCGTCCGTAGACATTTAGTATTTTCTCAATAACTTGGCTAATACTGGGACTACCATATTATTTAAAACACATTCTTGCTCAGTGGACTCTAAGCTATACTACCATATGATTTTTATGGTCAGTTTCATTATGGTTTAGATTTTCAATTTTGTCACCGGCAATCGTCAAATAAAAATTTTACACAAGACGGCCATCTTCCCCTCTCTCTCATCTCTCGCTAGCATGTATTTTCAAATAACTACTTGTTTTAGTGACGTTTGTAATACTACCGCGAGGAGGAAATAAAATTGTCTGCGTGTTTGCCTCTGTTGGCTTTGCCGCAGCGTGTATATATGCATGGCAAACGTGTCAAGCGAAGCGGGGTTTTGAGCGGCGGGTATTTGAATAGGCGTTAAATATTTGTATTGTCTCGTGTTACACTACCAAAAAATGTAAGGATTACTACTGATAACCAGCGTTAAAGTTAAATATTACGTTAATTCAGACAGTAGTTTGGCGGCACACTTCCGCAAGATCGTTAATTGTAAGTCTTGCCGCAGTCTCTATCAGATCGGGCAAAATGTTAAAAATGTACGTCACAAGGAAAGCGAGTAGGTTTAAACGGCGGGGTCGGTTCTAAGACTGTCCACGGCATAAAATTCAGCGCTATGTGCTTGGCTTGTGGTAGGAATACGAGAGGTGAATGTTCCGTTTGGACCACAAATGTCCTGCCATATAAATAAATCTGGAATTTTTTTATAGCCCATATCAATGCTTGACATTCCTTTTCTCTTGTTGAATAATGTTTTTTCAGCCTTGTTCTACTTGCGCATTGCATAAGACGACTGGGTTCAATTCCCCATCTTGTGAGGAGGACCTTTGCAACAATGTAGCGCCAGGCCCACATTGCTTGCGTCACTTCTCACGATAAATTCTTGATTCAAGTCAGACAATTGTAATACTGGCCTCCTTGTGATTTTTTCTTTTAAACTCCTGGTAAGCCAAATCACACTGTGCGGACCAATTTATTGTATCAGGTTGACCCTTTCGAATTAAATCCGTCAAAGGAGCACATATAGAGTTAAAATGTTTAATGTACTTTTGGTAGAAACCACACAACGACACGAAAGATCGCACGTCTTTCTTTGTTTGTGGTCTAGGTGCTCTTTTCAATTTTTCCAGATTCTTGGGATCAGGGGTCATGCTACCCTGATGTACCGTATGTCCCAAGAATTCCAACTCTTTACAACCAATACAACATTTTGTTGGCCTAGCGGTTAAGTTAGCCTCTCTGAGTCTATCAAACAGCATATTCAAAGATTTAACGTGTTCCTCAAATGTTTCCGTAGCAATAAGGATATCATCCATAAAATTCGAAATACATGGATTTTTCAGGGGATCCAGCAATTTTCGCATCATCCTAGAAAACACACTCGGGGCATTTTTCAACCCAAACGGTAACATGTTGAACTCATAATGACCTTCGATGTGCTAAAGGTAAATAAGGTCGAACCTCAGGCTTTACTGGAATTTGATAATAGCCTTTTGCTAAGATTCCACCTTAGAAAAATATTTTTCCTTGTTCAGCCTGGCAAATAGTTGAGTAGTATCAGGTAATGGATCCACCTGACCTTCTGTGACAGCATTCAGTTTCCTGTAATCTATGCACAGTCTATGTTCTCCCGATGGTTTCCGCATTAAAAACACACAGAACGAAAAGAGATTCACTGCCTGAGAAATAATCCCTTCTGTCAAATAATCTATCTCCTCTTTCCTGTAGTTTTATCCCCGTTAGCGAAAGGATGATATCAAAAGGTCTCAAACAGAAAAGTTCATAGTCTTTAGTTTTAGAGGATTTTACCAACAAATTGGTGAGCACCCCGTTTTAACCGAGAGATGACAACAAAAATTTCTCAGATTTGTTTACCTTTGCTTTCTTGGGATTGTGTCTTGGGTGTTTGATACTTAAGGAATGCTTTCATCAGTCTGCGAAATCCAGGTCCCCCGGAATTTTCCATGGATGTCCATTTTATACCCAGATTGTTCATTGTGGGTCATAGTTCGGTGTCAATAGACAATCCATAGGTGTGTTTCCATCCTGATATTGTCTGTCCAGATACAAATTCAAATAGGTTCAGGGACAAATGATGGAATTTTTCCTAACACCTTAGCGAAAAAACGTATAGTGCACCAGGATCTCATTCTCTTCCAAACACTGTCATTTACCCATGCCAACAGAACTCAGCATATTCACTTTGCCGGTCAAGCAGAAATAAACACCGTCTGAAATCCTACAATACAGCCTTCCTCTATCATTAGCTGTCTTATTACAATAAAGCTTTCATGCATTTTCCTGGCTAAGAAACAAAGTATCAAATGCCCAGTTCCACCCGACTCAATTCCTTTTAATGACAGTGGTCATTGAAGTCGTATAACATATCTTATATGGCCTTAGTAAGGAGTTTTCCTCTAGCTTTCTCATCTGTCTACCAAGTCCTTAACAATTACAAATGGACTTTTTAATTTTCTACATATTTTTCACAACATTAGGAAGCCTATGTGTTGAGACGTTTTTCGTCCTTTTGTCATCACACAAAAATCCTACCACTACCGATTCTTTCTGTGTTACTCGCATTTAGGTTTATTGTGAGTGGAGAACTCACGAACTTTCGATTACCTAAATCCAGTGGTAAATATATCGACCTAAAAAGTTATTTTCAGCTTCGGCTTTAAGATTGGCCACTCGTTCGCATAGTGGCCATCTCTACAAACCTGGCTCGTCAAGATGACACTGATCTTGTGTAATTATAAGGGTCTCCATTCACGTTGTCTACTTTATTACAATTATTTTATTTCCAGACCTAAGTTTGCCCCGTGGCGTGTCTAGGCCCTGCACCGTTTTCCCACTTGTGGGTGTTCCCTCATGAAATATGCCGCAGGCTTCTACGAAATTCTCAATAATTATCTTTACATCTGGCCAGTAATATTTTTGCGAAACATTTTGGCAGATGGTACCTACTTTCTCGTGGTCCCCATCTTTTCCAACATGTAAACTCCGTATTACGTATGCCCTAAACATCTTGGGAAGTACCAGTTGTCCGTGACCCTTTGAACCATTCCGGCCTTCCTATATAACACTTTATTCTTCAGATAAAATTCTCCTTTATTAGGAGGTGTATGGCAGGTACGCAATTTTTGAAAGCACTGCTTCAGTGACCTATCTTGAGCCTGTGCCTTCCTCATCTTCTCTGGATGAGTATTTATAGGTTCATCTTCTTCCCTTCTGGCCTGTGATCGGGTCTGGACTGCTGCCAAGCCCACAGCTCTCTTGGGACTCCCCAATTAGACATAACGACACTCCAATATCAGAGGTAGATGGGTTTCGTCTATCACTGCTGCTGCTCTGATTATCCCTTCCACATAGCGAGTTTTTACTGTTATCCTTGCAATGGGAAGTTTCATGATTGGTAGGTCCTTGATCGCCCCTTGTATCTCCACTGTTTCTGTGGTATACTGATCTGGGTTCACCAAGTGCGAGCTCACGACAGCATCAAAATCTAAACCTGTATCATAGAGGCACCTAATGGTGACATCATTGCATACCACATCCTCACAAACTGGGGGTTGATAAGGTTCCTGCTGTCCGGCAGGTTTGTCCTTTACTTCCTGGTTCCCCTTTTTCATAGCAGCAAATCCAGCAGTTTTACTTTTACATAATTTAATGTCATGTCCCTCCTTCCTACAATGTCTACAATATAATCTACCTTGATGAAAAGGTTTTCTTTCATCATTCTTTCTGTCATTGAAATGTGAGGTTTTTTTTTTAAATCATTTCGAGGCCTATCAAAGTTCTGCTTACCTCTGTTGTCAAATTTATTATGGTTTTGAGGAGCCTTGTACTGATCTACTGGTTTTTTCTTGATGCCCGCTACCTCTGCCTGGGATGCCTGATACCTCTCAGCGACATTAATTATCTCACCCAGCCTCTCCGCACCCTGTTCCATGAGAAACTTTCTCATGTCTGGAGCCATGGACTCTCTCATCTGTTCTATGGGTATCAGCTCTTTGAGATCTTGGGTTTTCCCCAAAGTAGCCCATTTCTCCATATACGTTTCTAACTGAGCGGAGAACTGGTGATAGGTCTCACCTGACAGTAGCCTGGCATTGCTAAATTTCTTTCTATAAAACTCTCCGTTCTTTTCGTATCTTAACAGAAGAGCCTGCTTTAACATGTGATAGTTGTCTTGGTCATCCCTGCTTATTTTGGAAAACACTTCATAAGCTGTTCCCCGAAGACCCTGAGACAACTTTACCCCCATCTTTCTCTTTCTAAACCATAAGTAGTGGCTAATACTTCATATCTGCTTAAATATGACTCAATGTCATCATCTTTTTCTACAAAATAGTCTAAATGGAACCCCATGGCTGAGTTGGAGGCCCCCTGACTAGCAGTAGCATCAGAGGTAGAGGGGCTGTGACCATTGTCCGGAGCAAGGCCTTGCAACTCTAACTCCCTTAGTCGCAACTCATGCTCCCTCTGTAATCTTTTATCTTCTTTTTCTGCCTCCCTTTGCAGTCGGTTTTCTTCTGCCTCCCTTTGCAGTCGTTTTTCTTCTGCCTCCCTTTGCAGTCGTTTTTCTTCTGCCTCCAATTTTCTCTCCTCAAATTGGAGCCTCTTTATCAGCCTCTAAGGCCCTGGCCTCCTTCTCAGCCTCAATCTGTAACCTTTTAATTTCTTTCTGCGCCTCTCTATCTAACTCTAATTTCTTCATCTCCCTAGCATCTTCTACCTGCATTCTCCTCTCTTCAGCTAACCTATGTTCTTCCCTAGCAATAAATTTTATCACATTTCTGAGGTGACATAGTCAATCATGATTTGTCCCTCCATATTAATTTCCCTGGCAGTCTGCACAGCCGCAGAGCGAAACTTGGCCAGATCTGCCATCCTGATAAATACAAAATGTACTAACTAAGTTTCTAACTAAGTACAAATTTATTTAATTAATTCTGGGTTCTGACACTTTCTTCACTTCCCAAAATCTTGGGCAATAATATTTATGGGGATTCCCTGGGAAAATAGAATGGTGTAAAAGCTGACCCAACCCCAATGTAAATTTAGTACTAAGAGAAATTCAATCCCCGGACAAGCCTACCAATTTATGTAGCAAAGTTTGATTTGCTGGGGAGGTTATGATGGTATCCTAAAAGAAAGACCTCGGTGTCTGCATGATAAGTGCAGATGTGATGAAAGGGAAGTGATAGGGGGAAAGAAGGGTTGGGTAGAAATAATGTGGGGTTAGAGTACTTGCTTACAGAATGGAAGGGATTTGTGTAAAGATATCTCCTCGGAGTTTCGTGGAAGACAGTAGGGCATATAGCAGGTGAACTCTGGTCATAATGAACTGTGTCTGTACTGTTTTAAGGGATGTGTGAATAGCGCTCGCGGCTAGTGTCCGCATGTATTTTTGAGAGCAGTGTTAAAAGAACAGTAGATTCTCGTAACTGTGTGAACGGGTGTGTGTTCCCGTGAGTTCAGTGTGTGCAGGGTTTTTTGTGACTGAGGTGGTCAGCCCTAAGGTTTTTTTTGGATAATGTATGCCTGCGCAGGCTATAGAGATTTTGTAGGCCTTGATTATTATATATCTGCCGTAGATGCAGTATTTGTGCACTGATGTGAAGTATAGAGATTTTGTAGGCCTTGATTATTATATATCTGCCGTAGATGCAGTATTTGTGCACTGATGTGAAGTATAGCGATTTTGTAGGCCTTGATTATTATATATCTGCCGTAGATGCAGTATTTGTGCACTGATGTGAAGTATAGAGATTTTGTAGGCCTTGATTATTATATATCTGCCGTAGATGCAGTATTTGTGCACTGATGTGAAGTATAGAGATTTTGTAGGCCTTGATTATTATATCTGCCGTAGATGCAGTATTTGTGCACTGATGTGAAGTATAGAGATTTTGTAGGCCTTGATTATTATATATCTGCCGTAGATGCAGTATTTGTGCACTGATGTGAAGTATAGAGATTTTGTAGGCCTTGATTATTATATATCTGCCGTAGATGCAGTATTTGTGCACTGATGTGAAGTATAGAGATTTTGTAGGCCTTGATTATTATATATCTGCCGTAGATGCAGTCTTTGTGCACTGATGTGGAGTAGAGATTTTGTAGGCCATGATTATTATATATCTGCCGTAGATGCAGTATTTGTGCACTGATGTGGAGTAGAGATTTTGTAGGGCAGGGGGTGTATTGGCCGTACGTTAACTGCATTAGGAAGTTGCATGTTTCGATGTAGCTGTATTCGTTTAGATCTACGTGATGTTATAATTGTAATAAACCATGATTAAAAATCATCAGCCGTTACACCATTCCATGACTCGGTGTGTACGCTACTGTGAGTGACTGTCCCAAAACACACTCACCTTCTTCGCCATAAAGACATCCACCATAATTATCTATACATATAACATTTGGTGGACCAAATCAACTGGTCGTAACACTCACTTTTCATTCGGCTGACAAGGGGGTATATTCGGTCAGATTCTGGACCAGTCATTACAAGTGGGAACACTGAACTGTGTTATGTTTGGCTCTGTGTGGGCGTGGCTTAATTTAACTGTACACAGGTATCAGCTGACTGCGCATATCCATCCTCATATCTTGGCGTGTGTGGCAACTAAACTAACTTTATCAGTTGGTTTCAATATCAAATAGCTGTTATCTGATAGCGACATTGATGCCATAATTGTTACAGTGCTTGTTCCAGTCTTTCCATATGCAGATTCAACTATAGGTGCAGTATGTTGGAGAGTTCGTCTGCACGTATACCTCAAGTAACAAGTTGCGGGTTGCTGTGTTCAGTTTCCTGTCGTCTGATGCATTGTTTGAGGGACATACTGTACATTGGCAGAGATCTGAAGACAAGAGAGCTTAGTCTTCTAACCTTTCTGCAGTTGAGTGTTTTAACGTCAGAACTGTGTGATATCCAGTGTGTTAGCGAAAGGGTCAGGATTACCTTCAGTTAAGTGCTTTGGTTGTGTGTAAATGTTGCCACTTCGGTCCATGTCAACAAGCGTCAATCTGCACTATCCTATTCTATTGATAACTATTGTTGTTGTTTGTCGATAAAATTATATCGATTAATTATAGAATGTGATGATGTACAGGGATTGATGATACAATATTTGAGATCTAAACTTGATTTGGTATAATGAAAGTTTAATTAAGACATATATGGTTGACTAAGTAAACAAGTCACAATGGATTCTGATACAGATCCGGAGGATATGAGACCTGTATATTAGAGTATCTGTTTCAGGAAGGGACAGATTGTCAGAGATTAAAAAGCCCAGAACTTGAGTCACATGTTATGGACAGGTTTTTGGTTTGTGCATCAAGAGCTCTAAGAGAGTTTGCTGAGGAGAATTTTTCAGTCCTCCATCCTCATTTAAATGATGGCTAAAGAGTTAAGCGCATTTGCTACTTTGGGAATTTCGTGGATTTGTGTGTGCAACTAAATGTTAATGTTAAACACGATCACATAAGGAAGGGAATACAAAAGATGATTCAATCGACGGCATTAATATTTCATGTATGATCAGGAAAAGGAGTTAAAAGAGAAGAAGCAAATAGGAGATATAAAAACAAAGTACACACGAGCTAAGGGAAATTTGCTTAAAAAGTACTACTGCAGTGAACTAAGCTACAGGAAAAAGTAAACTAAACATACAGGATGATTTATGTAAAATCTAATTCTGAGCTTGCTTGTGTTCGAGCAAAATTAGACACTCGGCATATAAGAGCAAAATTAAAGAGATGGAAGCTCAGATGGTGGAAAAACAAATGGCGAAGTTAGAAAATCTAACTCAAAAAGTTCAAGAGAAGACGGAGATTTGTATGGAAAATTAGAAGTTCAGATTAAGAAATATGAGAAGTTATGTGTAGTAATGAAACACTTATTGATCTATTAAGTGGACTGATGAGATTTGTGTCGACAAATTAAAGAAAAGGATACTATATCCCTTAGAGAAGGTTGAAATAGGCTTACGAATAGTCATGAATAATGAGATTGGAGCGGTTGATAAAGAGAGAGTGAAAGAATTAATGATGGAGAAAGACAAATTGATTAAGATTGAAAATTTGCTAGCAGAGGAAAGCTTGCAAGTCTTCCTTCCAAGCTGATAGTTTAAACAAGAGATTAAGTGAACAGATTGCACTTAGAGACATTGAGATTGCAGAAGCCGAAGAAGAATATATGGTCTGCTTGACGTTATCTTGAATAGCAATATGTTGGTCTTCTGTCAATGGTGACAGGGATAGACAGAAAGTTGCTTATCATCAGAACACTAAAGCAAAAAGCCAGCCTTCTACACTTTTTGCGGATTCAATATCTAACGGTCAAGAATGGTGGACATAGATCTTTCCCGTGGGAGATATAACTTCTCACGCAATACAGATGATTCCAATGATAATGATTGCTGCGGCAGAATAACAAAGGAAGATCTACAGTAATATCCAGTCCTGTAGAAAAGGAAAGAAACAGTGCTAATTCTCAAGTCAGTGTGTTAAAAACCAACAGCGTATTTATTGACAGGTCTGATAAATTGGTTACAAGTAACAAACATACTACTGCTTGTTCCATGAAGGAAACAAATGTTGTGAAAAAAATAAAGAGATTGTCAAAACCTTCTAGTCATACCCAGTCAAGGCAGTGTGACTCATTTCTTAAACACATTACCCACAAGCAAAGAAAAAAATAGTTTTGATAGGAGACATAAACCCTAAGGTTATAAAAGTACCAAGGGAGTTCATCCTACGGTAACGTTTCTTCGCCTAAAAACAAGAAAAAATGTGACAGATCTCAACATTGTGATTCTAAGGGTTTTGAAGGCTGTAGCAGAAGTGGTTATATGAAAGTTCATCGGTCTAGTGGTGATTTTTCTGCTAAAAAGCCAGTTCTATCTGATGGACATTGTTATCTGGGAAGAAGTATTAAGAATAACTATTGTAACTGGGATTTAAATCAGTACAACGGTGTTGATAGAGCAAATAACAATGCTCTCAAAAGAAATTATACAGATCGCAACCAGGTTGGCTGTGCTCCACATGAGAGCAGGATTATTGGCAATCGGAGTGATAGGAACGGTGGTGGGTTCTTGGGTGCTTTTGCTTGTCATGCTGATGGATTTGAGAGATCATCTCGGTCTTGTGAAGGTAGTAAAATTTTTTTCAGCCTACCCGCACTGACAAAGCTGTGAATTATAGGTTTGGTTGTCCCTATGTTGTCTGATATGTGACGAGAGTTGTTGGCATGGGAGGAGAGTCACAACCTTACACCACGGAGTCCGGGTAATTGTGTCGTGAACTTTTCCGTGTTTCATCATAATCTTACCATGGATTAAAATAGATATATTTTCATTTGTATTAGTCTCACAGCGAGCGACTTTGCGAGCGGAGTCACCATTCTAATTTGACATTACCTGCGAGAGATATATGATCACTAACTGTACCATTTATCCATTCAAGCGAGCCTAGCCAGTACGTTAACCCACCGTGTCATGATGTCACCTTGCATGTTGATGAGATGTTCGCAAGACCTCGAAGGAATTTTTTTTGTTTGTTTTTTTCAAAGGGTCCTGTTTATTTTTTTGTTCTGTTTACAAACACTGAATGTTATTGTATTCTTTAGTATAGAACTTTTATATGTGGTTAATAGAAATATTATGTAATCTTTGTAACATTTGATTGCCATAAATTATTTGTTGGTTGTTTACTTATATGACTGTATTTTAAATTATGCATTAAATAATTATTCTCAATGCACAAACTTATTTACTGAGACAATGTAATAGTCATTTCTATAGATAGTCCTGAGTGTTTTTATTGCACTACTTAAAATTTTGGTTTTGTTCTTTCATCATGGATTTCATACCATGTTTTAATTAAACAAATTTATATACAGATTATTAGTGAATTAATTGTTTTTAGTGAAAGGTAATTTTAAACATAACTTGTAATGTATTATTAATGATTTTTCGTTGAAGTTAAGGACTCAGTATTCTGAAACTTGGTTTCCATTTTTCTCAATTATGACATTTGATAATTTAAACGATTCGATTTTTTTTGTGTGCACTAGAAATAACTTAAATTTCCTATTGAATCAAGTGGGTAGAATTAACAGCGACGGCTGATACTCTTGTTCATTTAAAGAATTTAAATATCTGATTATAATGCATAGTTAAGATAAATAATATTACACTTATATATATTTATAACTTCAGTTTGTATAGTTAACATTTTATTATTACCCAATTTGACTTTTCTTTTGATGTATTTTTTTTTAAAAAAAGAAGAGAAAAAAAAACTTACACGTTTTGTTGTGTGTCTATTTAAATATAAAATTATAGTTAATGTTACTCAGCTAAATTTTAATTGTTAGTTTATTAATTATAGCTACATATTTACTTTAAGAAATAAAAGATATACTATTTTTTATTTTAACCTAAAGAGAAGAAAAACATTTTTTGTATTGTAAATTTTTGGAAAATGGTGTTTGACATTGTGATATTTATTTTTTTCTGCGCCAGCGCTAGATTGTATGTTAGGGTTTACTATTAAAGTTGTATGACATTAATTCTTTGAAAATGAGTGTGATGTTTGGATGGTATTTTTTGGTTGTTACGCTGACTATGCGTCCAATGCGGCACTTGTGTGATCTGTAATAATTGTTTTTTGTTTGGGTGATATTTCGATGTAAGTTATTTTTTGGTTTATGTATAAAGTTTTAATAACTTAGTTAAATTACTTATTGCCTCTGCTTGGTCTTAAGCTTTCTTTTTTGTATTTAGTATTATAAATATACTTTGCACATTTTGTATTTTTACTATTCGTTTGTTACATTTAGATAGTTATTGTTAGGTGTTGTTACATACTTTCTTTACTTATGCAAACTTTACACTTTCATCTCTCTATGTTGACTATTCGTCATTTCCTTTACATCTTGTCTGTTGTCTTTTCAATAGTGATCCTGCATATTTTGTTTATGCCCTTCCGTTTGTCAATCTTTGATGTAATTCATACTTCGTTGTATACTATTTTCGTGTTTAACGCTATTTATACTTTCCTTCTTGGTAGTGTAAGTTTAAGTTAGATTAACTTTAGATAATTGTAATTGGTTTCATATATTCTCATTTTGTTTTAATTGTATGGAATTGTTGTCTTCATTGTCAATCTTATGGATTCTATTTGATTCTTATATCATATTCCCATTCATATTTTGAGTCTTTTTCTCGTAATGAACAATTTCTTTTCTGTTTTAGTTTTTGTACTATGTATAAACTTTAATTTGGGTTTTGTATTAGATTAATTTTTTATTTTGGTATGCATGAATTGATTATGTTGAGATGAATTAGTCGCTATCTAACATTCATTGCTGCTATTTTTGTAGATGTGCTCTGTTCTCTTGTCCTGGGTATATTTTGTGTAGGTATTGATAGAACTTCATTAATTTTTTAAAAAATTTTTGGGAATTACAATTTAAGGGTACTGATAATAACTTCATGACCGATAAATTTTTGGGAGTTAATTTTCAACACAAAAAAAATGAATAGAATCATTTTTTTTTTCCCTGGGATTGTGGCCAAACTGATAAGAGCAGATTATGAAAAGGGAAATGACTTGGGAAATAACGTTTGATAAGTTAATTTGGTTAAGTACTTGCTTACAGAATCTGGTATAGGATTTGTTTAAAGATACTCCTCTTGGTTTCGTGGAAGACAGTATGTCGAGATTAGCACAGGTGAACTCTGTCCATATGAACTTTTCTGTAGCTGTTTAAGTGAAAAAGGAAACC